>CM040398.1:39355024-39460024 GCA_022702515.1 Ilyophis sp. 1 JC-2022
GATTTTTCCCTTTTTCTCCCAATTTAGTAGCCAATTGAACCCCTATTCTAATTCAATTCCCCCCCATGTAGCAACCGCTAGAGAACCACCGTTACACAATCCCGTCTATCGGTACTAGTAGTTGGAAGGAGGTCGCCACGTCCTCTACAGGGCGCGACTCCTTGAACTTCCTGACCGCGACTCGCCTGGGTCCCGTGCGGGCAGTGATTCTCTCCGAGCCCCTCCCCCCACCCGGAAGCGGCGCCCAATTGCCGCTTCCACAGGGCGCCGGCCACGCTCGGATATGGCAGGACCGGGGCGCGAACCCCGATCCTCGGAGCACAACTTTTACCGTGGCAGCCCCTATATTTAAATTTTAATCAGAGATACCAGGAAGGACTCACATCTCCCTGTGTAACCAGCCAGCCAAGTTAGCACAGCTATGGTTTTATGGGTAGTGTAGTTTTACTGCACACCACTCTCTTCTTCTCTCCCTATTTTTTCCCTCCTTCCCCATTCTTCCTCCATTTCACCTGTCTTGTATCTGTCAGTGCTGTATCCTCCACTTTCTTCAGACTGTCAGTGCTGTATCCTCCACTTTCTTCAGACTGTCAGTGCTGTATTCTCCCTTTCCTTCAGACTGTCAGTGCTGTATTCTCCCTTTCCTTCAGACTGTCAGTGCTGTATTCTCCCTTTCCTTCAGACTGTCAGTGCTGTATCCTCCCCTTCCTTCAGACTGTCAGTGCTGTATTCTCCCCTTCCTTCAGACTGTCAGTGCTGTATCCTCCCTTCCTTCAGACTGTCAGTGCTGTATTCTCCCCTTCCTTCAGACTGTCAGTGCTGTATCCTCTCCTTCCTTCAGACTGTCAGTGCTGTATCCACCCCTTCCTTCAGACTGTCAGTGCTGTATCCTCCCCTTCCTTCAGACTGTCAGTGCTGTACCCTCCCTTTTCTTCAGGCTGTCAGTGCTGTATTCTCCCATTCCTTCAGACTGTCAGTGCTGTATCCTCCCTTCCTTCAGACTGTCAGTGCTGTATCCACCCCTTCCTTCAGACTGTCAGTGCTGTATTCTCCCCTTCCTTCAGACTGTCAGTGCTGTATTTTCCCCTTCCTTCAGACTGTCAGTGCTGTATCCACCCCTTCCTTCAGACTGTCAGTGCTGTATCCTCCCCTTCCTTCAGACTGTCAGTGCTGTATCCTCCCCTTCCTTCAGACTGTCAGTGCTGTATCCTCCCCTTCCTTCAGACTGTCAGTGCTGTATCCTCCCCTTCCTTCAGACTGTCAGTGCTGTATCCTCCCCTTCCTTCAGACTGTCAGTGCTGTATCCACCCCTTCCTTCAGACTGTCAGTGCTGTATCCTCCCCTTCCTTCAGACTGTCAGTGCTGTATTCTCCCCTTCCTTCAGACTGTCAGTGCTGTATTCTCCCCTTCCTTCATACTGTCAGTGCTGTATCATGCAGAGACCCAAATGACTAAATCTTGAATGCTGCTTCCACCTCATCTCACACTGACAGCCACAGGATTAAAAGATGACTTTTTTTGGGGGGGTGGGGGGGGGTGGTGCAGTAACCTGGAGTCACGCTGTGACATTTGAATCAGTGAATTTCACTCGGATTGAGATGGAACTGGAAGTCGATAAACTGGAAAAGGCGTGTGTCATTTGTAAGGTGTTGAATGAGAGCCTTTATTCAAGAGGAAAATACGTTTCTAACCCGTGGCAGGAAATAGAATCCGACCGCTTCCTGCGTCATTGCACTGTTATACTCATAGCCCCGCCAGCTGTGCGGAGAGGCATCACCCTGACACCAGAAGGGTGTGAGCTCACACCAAACATGGCTCAATAAAATGCCTTATAACTGTCACCCCTTGCATCTCTACTGCGTCAAACTGCAATCCAGAGAATGAGTGGAGCCGTGACGCTATCATGCACCACATTTACCTCCAGGGGGCGCATGTGCAGGTCACATTGCTTTTCTTGCTAAAGAGGCCAAGATAATCACGGTGCCGAGAGCCACATAGGTCCAACCACTGATGCAACTGCTAGACCAAGAGCCGCTGGCTGTGCTTTAGCAAGATGGCACCGTGTGCATAATACAGCATTACTGTTGCTCTGTTAATTCTGTTGCCATGCACAAGATGTACATCCAGTGTGTTACGTAAAGGGTCTAATGTAAATGTATAATGTAGTCGCTTCTATACATTTTCTGTGTACACACTGAACAAAGCATGTATAATCGCTGCCTTAAGGTACTATTTAAAAAAGAAGACACATGGTGAAATAGTCGTGCACTGTTTGTACAGAGAACATAAGGTATACTATACAGTAATTAACTGTGCAAACATTGCTTCTGTCTGACCGCATAATGTGTCTGAACAAGCAGATCAAAAATAATTTTACAAACACCTCACAGAAACATATTGCACTGTGAGGGTTCAATTTTGCAACACTGCCAAAATTTACAAATATGCCTGGTCAAGTTGTTCACTTTGACAGTGATTATGAACATTTTTCTCAGCTGCAAAGTTACTCTCAGCTTTCTCAGTTACAGTATTAAGAGCTTATCTTGTCTGTGTGTGTAGACTACATACTGTTACAGTATTAAGAGCTTATCTTGTCTGTATGTGTAGACTGCATACTGTTACAGTATTAAGAGCTTATCTTGTCTGTGTGTGTAGACTACATACTGTTACAGTATTAAGAGCTTATCTTGTCTGTGTAGACTACATACTGTTACAGTATTAAGAGCTTATCTTGTCTGTGTGTGTAGACTGCATACTGTTACAGTATTTAGAGCTTATCTTGTCTGTGTGTGTAGACTACATACTGTTACAGTATTTAGAGCTTATCTTGTCTGTGTGTGTAGACTACATACTGTTTCAGTATTAAGAGCTTATCTTGTCTGTGTGTGTAGACTATATACTGTTACAGTATTTAGAGCTTATCTTGTCTGTATGTGTAGACTGCATACTGTTACAGTATTTAGAGCTTATCTTGTCTGTGTGTGTAGACTACATACTGTTACAGTATTAAGAGCTTATCTTGTCTGTGTGTGTAGACTACATACTGTTACAGTATTAAGAGCTTATCTTGTCTGTGTGTGTAGACTACATACTGTTACAGTATTAAGAGCTTATCTTGTCTGTATGTGTAGACTGCATACTGTTACAGTATTTAGAGCTTATCTTGTCTGTGTGTGTAGACTACATACTGTTTCAGTATTAAGAGCTTATCTTGTCTGTGAGTGTAGACTACATACTGTTACAGTATTAAGAGCTTATCTTGTCTGTGAGTGTAGACTACATACTGTTTCAGTATTAAGAGCTTATCTTGTCTGTGTGTGTAGACTACATACTGTTTCAGTATTAAGAGCTTATCTTGTCTGTGTGTGTAGACTACATACTGTTTCAGTATTAAGAGCTTATCTTGTCTGTGTGTGTAGACTACATACTGTTACAGTATTAAGAGCTTATCTTGTCTGTGTGTGTAGACTACATACTGTTACAGTATTAAGAGCTTATCTTGTCTGTGAGTGTAGACTACATACTGTTACAGTATTAAGAGCTTATATTGTCTGTGTGTGTAGACTATATACTGTTACACTATTAAGAGCTTATCTTGTCTCTGTGTGTAGACTACATACTGTTACAGTATTAAGAGCTTATCTTGTCTGTGTGTGTAGACTACATACTGTTACAGTATTAAGAGCTTATCTTGTCTGTAGACTGCTCATTGATAGGAGAAAAGTCTCAGATTTTGACTGTAAATTTGAATGAAAATCAAAACCATTTCACAAAGGCTTTAGGAAGTGGTTGCAGTTTCTTTTATTTCATCTAGTTCAATAATATTGACTAATGTAGCCTTGATGTTTTTATGTTTTTCCCCAGAGTGGCTCTTAGAGGAATGTTTGAATAGAAAGCCTCATTTCAGTAGAAAGCCTCATTTCTCAGAAAGTTCAGATGGCAATATGTAATTTCTGTTTTCATCTTGCAGAGTGTTTATGGGAAAGAGTGCATTTCCACCCCACGGTCTCGTATCGAATCCATACTGTGCCCTTGCTATCTGTGGCCGGTAGCTCCATTGGTCGATTCGCAATTGGCAATTGCGTCACCCAGGTACACTCTCAGAAAAAAAGGTTAAAAAGTACAAATACTTTTCACTGTGGTGGTACCCTATAGGTCGATAAAACTGTGCCTTTAGACAGCAAAGCATCATTCATCTGTACCTTTTTTGCTCAAAAAGGTACTCATTAGTACCCAAATAGAAGATTATTGTTCTTTCAGGGTACATTTAGGAAATTTGTTTCTTAAAGAATAAAAATGGGCCTTCGTTGTAGCTTTATTCCTGAGAGTGTACTGGAGAACTCTGTCAGTTAGGGGTCCGCATGTCATCGCTCTGCAGCGGCCTCTGCTGGTCGATCAGGAGCCCGCGGACTGCGTGTCAAAGCCGCATGTCCCTCCGACTCTGCTGTGTGTGAGCTTAGCTGCAGTCTGCACTGTGAATGAATGCAGCTGGCGACACTATGTGTTTTGGAGGGGAACTGCAGATGTATACATTTGAATCGGCGGTGGAGTTTGCGCGTGAATGTGGATGCGGTTGCATATAATTGGACATTCCAAATTTGGGTGGGAATTGGACTTGCCTCAGCCGCACGTAGTGTGCCAAACTCATAAACAAAACTTTTTTTTATAAATTAATTTCTGTGGTGCAAACTGTAGACCTGCTCACATGGGGTTTCTGGCCTGATATGGCTGTTGTGTGGTTCTTTAGAGGAGCCATTCTAAGAAAGTGTTTGTGTGTTGCTCTGTCCCCTCAGACCGGGACTTCAGTATCCAGGTGAATACGGAGCGACGGGCCTACACCAGCGGGGAGACCCTGGAGCTACGCTGCAACATCGACGCGCAGAACATCCAGGACCGCTACTTCTCCGTATCGTGGGTGTTCAGTAGCTCTCCCGTGGCGGTAGTAGGACCCAGCGCTGTGCCGGTGTTGAGCGGGGACTACGTCCAGCGCGAGGCGGTGGGGCAGCTGACCATCCGTAAGGAGAGCCCTGCTGTCCACCTGCTGAAACTACGCTGGCTGCGTCCAGAGGACACTGGGAAGTACATCTGCAGGGTCACCGAGAGGGAGAAGATGCCTTCCGGGGACTTCATCGACAGAAGCAAGAGGTCCCGCAACGTCCAGATCTCTGTCCAGCCATTAAGTGAGTAAAACAACTTTTCATTGGCCCCATAAGTCAGCAAAACAACTTTCCATTGACCCCTTAAGTGAGTAAAACAACTTCCCATTGACCCCTTAAGTGAGTAAAACAGCTTCCCATTGGCCCCTTAAGTGAGTAAAACAACTTCCCATTGGCCCCTTAAGTGAGTAAAACAACTTTCCATTGGCCCCTTAAGTGAGTAAAACAACTTCCCATTGACCCCTTAATTGAGTAAAACAACTTCCCATTGGCCCCTTAATTGAGTAAAACAACTTCCCATTGGCCCCTTAAGTGAATAACACATCATACTCATCTTATATTGGTGACAAAGGTTCCAATTGGTCATGTGAAAGAGCTTTGTATTGGTCCTATGACTGCGAACACAGCTTCCTTTTTGCACTTATAGATGACAGTTGACATACAGTGCAGCTTTGTTGTGGTGATAAAGACTCGTACATCTGTCTGTGGATAGAATTACAGCTGAGGCAATTTACTTGTTAGCACAGTGTCGGTATGTCAAACTACAGGTACTCCACTGATGTCGAGAACATAAGCAAATGGTTTAACCTGAATTACTCAAATGGATTAAGAGCAAACCCAAGCAGTTGAAATGCAGAATGTTTAATACATGAGAAAGGTAAGTGGATGTGAGTGTTGGTACCTGAATAATGTGCCTCAGTATCTCATCCTTAGAAGCCTATGGACAGATTCAGAGTTATTGTTTCCCACACGTTCTCAGATATTCTTTTGTGCAGTCAATGTTTTCTGCACAAAATCACTACCATTGTGCACAATAAATCCATCGAAATGAGAAATTTCCCATCCGGAACTTGACATGAAAATCATTGAATAAATGAAATCATTTTCGCGCAAATTTAACTGTCTCCAGCTTAGTGTTACGCTGTGAACAATCCTCTCAGGGCAGGTGCATGTTCTGTTGAGAATTAACGCATGTTAAACCGGGGGGGGGGGGGTGTTTGGCGGCGACATACTCAATAAACAGGAAATCCTCCCCACTCTCCCTCGATCCGCGAACTCACCCTCCGTCGGCTACGCCAGCGCTCTGCCCCGTGCGTTCGCTTAGAATCTTTCCTCTGGACCCAAATTAAAACACACACTACGGAAAATATAGCGGCGAATATAACCGTGAAGCTCAATCAAATATGAGATGCATGTTGCAATTCTGCCTCACTTATTTCATCAAGTTACAGTGTTTTTATTTCAGTGCCGCATGTTTATTACCTGCTTGGGAGCTCTCACAAGCGCCTCTTATTATTAAAGCTATAATGCAAAGACACCGTGTTTTAAAGCTATAATGCACAAACACAAGTTTAGTTCACTCAAAATTATTTTCATTTTCTCGCCTATTTGGTAAATGGTAAATGGACTGCACTTATATAGCGCCTTTATCCAAAGCGCTTTACAATGGCCTCTCACTCACCCGTTCACACACACATTCACACACCAATGGCGGCAGCTGCCATGCAAGGTGCTAGCCGGCTCATTGGGAGAAATTTGGGGTTCAGTGTCTTGCCCAAGGACACTTCGACATGTGGACAGGAGGAGCCGGGGATCGAACCGCCAACCCTGCGATCAGCGGACGACCCGCTCTACCTCCTGAGCCACAGCCGCCCCCGTATTTAATTAGCAATCACACTGAGCCTTTTATGGTTAAGCCGTAGTATGCACTGGTCACTGCCCACCCCGAGTATGCACTGGTCACTGCCCACCCCGAGTATGCGCTGGTCACTGCCCACCCCGAGTATGCACTGGTCACTGCCCGCCCCGAGTATGCACTGGTCACTGCCCACCCCGAGTATGCACTGGTCACTGCCCACCCCGAGTATGCACTGGTCACTGCCCACCCCGAGTATGCACTGGTCACTGCCCACCCCGAGTATGCACTGGTCACTGCCCACCCTGAGTATGCACTGCTCGCTGCACTTGTACATTGTAACTTCACTTATGGGTTTGGAAACGGGGACCATGTTTTCTGGCAGGAGAAGGTTTTTGGGGGGATTCTCTCACTCTTTGTCCTGCTCCTTGTCTATACCAATTACCCAGGATCCTCTCTGTCCTCTCCACTGAAGCATTATGGGAGGGACTGCCAACAGATGAAAGAGATGTAAACACTGGTGACAGTTTGGACCTGGATAGGATTTTTTATGAATTTATTTTTGCTTTCCCGTGGGTGAAAGGATATTGAAAGAGTGACATGAACTTGAAAAGGAGCGCTGGAAGAATTCCACTCTGTACCTCACGGGCCTCGTGGCAAAGATTGCTCATTGTAATCTGAATGCTAATGGTGATGGCAAAGTACTTCTTTATTCATTTAAAAAAAAAAATTTAATACATGAGAAGGGTTCCTTTTTGTTCTTTTTTGTGGAGGATTGTGGGATTCTTGTGTGCTCTCTGTGGAATAGACAATACGGAACGATCAGCGGAGCAGGATCGCGGTTTGGGAGGATAAAGCTTCAGACTGGGCGGAATGCAGCTGTTTTTCTCTTTACAAAGGAACTTAACCTCAATAGTCTCACTTAATATCCAGCTGTATAATTGGCTAAAATACAAGATTAGGCTTTTGTAAGTCTTGGATATTTAAATCAATGATAAAAATTTTTTTTATAATGATATACTTTTCTGGATACAGATCTGCGGATATAATGCCTAATTTGAGCAGCTCGCAGCATGAATTGGTATGTTGTTTGAGGGGTTATGTTAAAAATGACAAAGGCTACATAATTCCTACATTTTAACTGGAGATTTCCCAACATCAGTTCCATCAGTCCATTGAGTTTTAATCAGGGATTTCAACCTTAAAGTGCAATTCTACTTTCATGTCTATTTATAAGTAATATATAGCTGTTAACTCACACCTATATTTGGATTTTTGATGTTTATTCATTTAGAATTTTCCTTCATTTTCAAAAAAGACTCACAGCAAATCCAAGAGTGAATAATATATATTTTTAAATAATTGTAATCTCAGTAATAGCTCTAACCCCCTCCCACTCAGTCTCTTTCCAGTGTCTTGGCCAGGACACTCTTGTAAAAGAGATTTTTAATCTCAATGAGGCTTTTTCCTGGTTCAATAAAGGTTAAATAAAAAATTTAACTAAAGTCCTTTCTAAATGAAAACATCCATCTCTTTCTGCATTAATGATTGTAGTGTGTGCGCTGTTTCCCCCTGCGGTATCTCTGGTAACCTCTACCCTTCTCCTTTAGGGAGCAACATCACCGTGTCATTGTCTGCTAACTCCACTGAGGTCCTGGAGGGTGACCCCATCCAGCTGGTCTGCTCTGTGCATGGCGTCATGGTGACAGCGAGCAGCCTGTCTGTTTCCTGGCAGTGGACGGACAAACAGGGCGCGTCCGCGCCGCAGGATCTGGCGGCGGTGGATCGGGAGGGGACGGCGAGTCCCGGCCCCTCGTACCGCGAGCGGAGCAGATACGGGGAGATCTGTGTGGACCGGGTCAGGCCCGACACCTTCACTCTGTCCATCCACAGCGCTCTCCCCAGCGATGAGGGGCAGTACTGGTGTACCGTCACAGAGTGGGTCCAGTTACCGGACCGGTCCTGGGAGGACGTTGGGGAGAAGACGGCGGTGAATTCGGTCAACATCAAAGCAGTCGGTAAGCATTTGGATATTTTATTAAAAATGCATAAATCTATCCTTGGCCCTTAGTGGGCATTAACACACCTGTTTCTGACATGTGCTTGTGTGTCGATGTCAGTGTTCAGCCTTAACACACCTGTTTCTGACATGTGCTTGTGTGTCGATGTCAGTGTTCAGCCTTAACACACCTGTTTCTGACATGTGCTTGTGTGTCGATGTCAGTGTTCAGCCTTAACATACCTGTTTCTGACATGTGCTTGTGTGTCGATGTCAGTGTTCAGCCTTAACACACCTGTTTCTGACATGTGCTTGTGTGTCGATGTCAGTGTTCAGCCTTAACACACCTGTTTCTGACATGTGCTTGTGTCTCTTCATCTGCTTGCATCTCATAATGGGTGTGAGTTCCAGGATCCACACTTAGGAAATAAATATGTGAATAAAGTGTCTACCGGTGCCATTTCATCACAGTGTTTGATATTTGAAGGAGTCAAAAATGCTAATAACCTGTTTGTGCAAAACCTGGAGCTTCAGGTTTATCTCATCAGCTGCAACCAGTGCATTTAGCATAACTTATCAGGAAGAAAAAAGTGTGTACATGTGTGAAACTGTGAGTGTGTGTTAATGTGTGTGTGTGTGTGTGTGTGTGTGTGTGTGTGTGTGTGTGTGTGTGTGTTAATGTGTGTGTGTGTGTGTGTGTGTGTGTGTGCATGTGTGTGTGTCTGTGCGTATGTCTGTGTGTGTGTGTGTGTGTGTGTGTGTGTGTTAATGTGTGTGTGCGTTAATGTGTGTGTGTGTGTGTGTGTGTGTGAGTCCGTGTACATGTGTGTGTCTGTGCGTGTGTCTGTGTGTGTGTGTGTGTGTGTTTGTGTGTGAGTGTGTGAGTCCATGTGTGTGTGTGTGCGTGTGTGTGTGTGTGTGTGTGTGAGAGTCCATGTGCATGTGTGTGTGTGTGTAAGTGTGTGTAAGAGTCCGTGTGTGTGTAAGAGTCCGTATGCATGTGTGTGTTTGTGTGTGAGTGAGTGCGTGTGTGTGTGCATGCTTGTGTGTGTGCGTGTGTGTGTGTGTGAGAGTCCATGTGCATGTGTGTGTGTGTGTGTGTGTGTGTGTGTGTGTGTGTGTAAGAGTCCGTATGCATGTGTGTGTGCATGTGTGTGTGTGTGTGTGTGTGTGTGTGTGTGTGTGTGTGCTCTGTAGTTTCATGGCGGGAGGAGAAGCTTGTTGGTACCGTGGTCATAAATAGACCAGCGTTATTCCCTGGGTCTTATCTGATGTTCCACATGCATCAGGATCACAGAGCATTGTGGGAATGATAAGTGAGTCTTTAGTGTGTGTGCTGGCCTGGCCAGGGGGAATGTGCTAATTCATTTGTCACGTCTTCCTGTGTGGGGATTAATTTAGCGATGTTTTGTGGTGGTGGGTGTTCTGTAAGGTGATCAACAGTCTTGGCCCATGTCTCCCGTACAATTCCTCTTTGTTTCTCTTCTACATTTTATCTTTAGCTGCTCACTGGGTAATTACTATAGTCGCTACCAGTTGCTATAGTTACTAAATATGTGAGTAGCAATGGCTGATGATGTAATGGGATTTCACGTTGTTTTCATGATTGAGCTTGCGGGATGAAAACAACACAAAAAGCGAACATGCTGTGTTCCGCACTGTTAAACTAACACACCTCCTCCAGGTCTTTACCTGTGTGTGTGTTCCGCACTGTTACACTAACACACCTCCTCCAGGTCTTTACCTGTGTGTGTGTTCTGCACTGTTACACTAACACACCTCCTCCAGGTCTTTACCTGTGTGTGTGTTCTGCACTGTTACACTAACACACCTCCTCCAGGTCTTTACCTGTGTGTGTGTTCTGCACTGTTACACTAACACACCTCCTCCAGGTCTTTACCTGTGTGCGTGTTCTGCACTGTTACACTAACACACCTCCTCCAGGTCTTTACCTGTGTGTGTGTTCTGCACTGTTACACTAACACACCTCCTCCAGATCTTTACCTGTGTGTGTGTTCTGCACTGTTACACTAACACACCTCCTCCAGGTCTTTACCTGTGTGTGTGTTCTGCACTGTTACACTAACACACCTCCTCCAGGTCTTTACCTGTGTGTGTGTTCTGCACTGTTACACTAACACACCTCCTCCAGGTCTTTACCTGTGTGTGTGTTCTGCACTGTTACACTAACACACCTCCTCCAGGTCTTTACCTGTGTGTGTGTTCTGCACTGTTACACTAACACACCTCCTCCAGGTCTTTACCTGTGTGTGTGTTCTGCACTGTTACACTAACACACCTCCTCCAGGTGAATATGTTCTGTATGTACAGAGCCTTTAATGGCACACTGAGTGCTACTTACTGATCAGAACATAATTTAACTACAGCGCAGAAAGGTTGTCCCCTGCATTCAGGAGTGCATATAGAAGCACCCATGCAGGAAGCAGAAGCAGGAATAATTAATGCATTAAACAGAAATAATGAATATATTAAACAGGAATAATTCATGCAATAAACAGGAGTAATTAATGCAATAAGCAGGAATAATCCTCTGTCAATCTGAAATGTCTTGTATTTTTCTGTCGAAGTCTGAGTAAAGACAGAATGTTCTGACTCTGTTGCCATAGCGAAAATGATAGCATGCTGTACTCCAATAATCCTCGGGGGCATGACAGTACAATCCTCTACAGCCCCTCAGATCAACCCGGCTTTTCAGTGCAGGGAACATTTTATAAATTTAAAACAATAGAAAAAAGCCTTTCCCTGTATATCATAGGGCCAGTCGGAGATGCGTGAGCAGCCATTTCATACAGTATAAGTGGGAGAATGTGCGATAATTAAAGTTATGTGTTTACTTGTGCTTCAATTAACTTCCACTAATGTTGACAGACTTTTCCTGGAATTAGAAATCGCTTCATCCATTCTGAACTAACTTCATAATACAAACATTAGCGGAAATAATTAATCATATGTGTTTTTGCTTATTCCTCATTTCTTACTTCTCATGTTTATGCCTAAAACAAAATAGAAGAGCAGATGGGTTTTTTTCTGAAACAAATATGGAATCAGGCTTTCAAGTAGTTACTCACAAAGCTAAGAGATTTTTATGTGTATATATGCTAATGTGTATAAATGCTAATAGCCTAGTTTACTCTGTTTGGTTTATATGAAGGCACAATATGAAGACTTAAAAATATATATACAGTCAAGTCGGAAAGTCTGCCGACCTCTCCACGTTTTATTACATTACAGACATATTCTACAATAGATTGAGTTCATTTTTTGTCTCAAAATTCGACACAAAATAGCCCATAATGACAAAGTGAAAACATGTTTTTAGAAATTTTTGCAAATGTATTAAAAATCGAAAACTGAAATCTCTCATTTACATAAGTATTCATACCCTTTGCTTTAACATATTTTTAAAGTATCATATTTAATATTTGATCGCATATCCTTTGCATGCTGTTACTTCCTGAAGTATGTGACCAATCAACATACTCTCCATATCTTATTTTCAGGTACTGTTACAAGCGATACTATAACCTCTCTGCATTTGAACTGTTCTCTATGAGAATTGGCGGGTGAGACTAGATTCAGCTGTAAATTACGCTGGTACAGTATAGAACACCTGACTGGTGAAATGGCTGTACGTCATCAAGAGTCTAAGGCAGGGGTAGGCAACCCTGGTCCTAGAGAGCCGCAGAGTCTGCTGGTTTTTGTTTTCACCTTAAACACAGCAACTAATTAGACCAAAGAAACCAGGTGAGGTGAGTTAACTGTGTAATCAACTGCTTTAATTGATCAATTAAGTGGTGAGTAACAACAAAAACCAGCAGACCCTGCGGCTCTCTAGGACCAGGGTTGCCTACCCCTGGTCTAAGGTATCAAACGAGCACTCTGCGGCCAGATATGGAGTAGATGTGGATGGATCCCTTTAAGGGTTGTTTCTCCTGACTTTTTTCCCCATAGAGTTATATAGGAAAATGAGTCAGGAGAAATAACCCTTGCAGTGATCCATCCACATCTACTCCATATCTGGCAACAGAGTGATGGTTTGGGGCTTGTTCGATAGCTCAGACCCTTGATGACTTACAGCCATTTAGCCAGCCATGTGTTCCATACTGTACCAGTGTAATTTACAGCTGAATCTAGACTCACCCCCCCAATTCCCATAGTGATCCATTCAAATGCAGAGAGGTTATAGTATCGCTTGTAACAGTACCTGAAAATAAGATATTGAGTCTTTTGATGTTGATTGGTCACAGACTTCAGGAAGTAACAGCATGCAAAGAATATGCGACCAAATATTAAATATGATACTTTAAAAAAAAAAATCTAAAAACATGTTTTCACTGTTTCATTATGGGCTATTTTGTGTAGAATTTCGAGACAAAAAATGAACTCAATCTATTGTAGAATATGTCTGTAATGTAATAAAACGTGGAGAAGGTGAAGGGGTGGGCAGACTTTCCAGCTTGACTGTATATATATATATATATATATATATATATTCATGTACGTCTTTCTTCCCACAAATGTCGCTGTGTTAAAGGTTAAGTCTATGGAACCAAAGACTATGACAGCAGTGGCCAGCAATGTGGCATGTGGGTGGAGCAGGTGGAGTGGCCGGGGTGGGTAGAGGCGGGGGGGTGGGGGTGGATTTGTGCCAGTGGCCTTCTGTTCCTCCTTTAAATGTGATTAAAGTCCAGCGATCATTCTGTCTGATTCTGGTCTCGTTAGGCAGTCCGGTGGCAGCTTGCTTAAACGCGGCATAATGAAGCCGGCTCTTCTCTGTCCGCTGTGAGTGTGTTAGCCCCCGTCACGCTCACTCCGCTGTGAGTGTGTTAGCCCCCGTCACGCTCACTCCGCTGTGAGTGTGTTAGCCCCCGTCACGCTCACTCCGCTGTGAGTGTGTTAGCCCCTGTCACGCTCACTCCGCTGTGAGTGTGTTAGCCCCCGTCACGCTCACTCCGCTGTGAGTGTGTTAGCCCCCGTCACGCTCACTCCGCTGTGAAACAAGTCCCTCAATGGAAATCTCTTCTCTGAAGAATGAATCTCCCTCCGTTCATCTTTTCTATATTGCTCCATCTCTCTTTGGAAGTACTCCTCCTGCTGTTTTCTCTGTCTCACATATTCCACTACAATGTGCTTATTTTCTTCTTCTTTTTTGTCAAAAAATTGTTTTCTCTAGAAAAAATTGACGTCAATGAAATGAAGCAGTTTACCTTTGGAAAGGGTTGGCAAAGTTAGACTGCTTTATTTAAAAGCCAACTAGCATTAAACAGACTGTTACTGCAATCTGCTACTAGGTTTTTTTTGGCCATGTTGTCCAAATAGCTTTTCCCCCTATAAAATTACATAGATATACTGTTTTAAATGACATAGATATACTGTTTTAAATGACATAGATATACTGTTTTAAATGACATAGATATACTGTTTGAAATTACATAGATATACTGTTTGAAATAACATAGATATACTGTTTTAAATTATATAGATATACTGTTTTAAATGATGTAGACATACTGTTTTAAATGACGTAGATATACTGTTTTAAATGACATAGATATACTGTTACTGTTATATGACAGTTGTGATGACGATGAAGATGATGATGATATTACATCTGTGCAGAAAGGGTATTCATGTAATTTGTGTGATATAATAACGGTATGTAATTAAACTTTATGGTGACAGCCTGGATTTGTACTGTGGCCCTCTCATCCGCAGAGCTCTCTGCCTCAGTAATGACAGCCTCTTTATGAGTCCTATAGTTTTTATACTCTACACTTAATTGCTGCTTTTCAAGGAGACGGGGAAAGTTTTTGCGGATGGTTAAGGACCCGAAGCATATTCATGTCAAAATGTAATTCTTGTCTCTTTGAGTGTGGTGCGTAATTACCTCTGAGCCTGTAACAACTCGGAGGAAAAACACAACAACAAAAAATAGACAAGACAAAACTGGTCCTCTGTGTAAGTGCTGACTCTATCAGTCAAATTCAGTCGCTGCCTTGCTTTAGCCTCTTCTCTCTCCCTCCTGTGTCAGCCATATGTCTCTCTCCCTCCTGTGTCAGCCATATGTCTCTCTCCCTCCTGTGTCAGCCATATGTCTCTCTCCCTCCTGTGTCAGCCATATGTCTCTCTCCCTCCTGTGTCAGCCATATGTCTCTCTCTCCTGTGTCAGCCATATGTCTCTCTCTCTCCTGTGTCAGCCATATGTCTCTCTCTCCTGTGTCAGCCATATGTCTCTCTCCCTCCTGTGTCAGCCATATGTCTCTCTCTCCTGTGTCAGCCATATGTCTCTCTCCCTCCTGTGTCAGCCATATGTCTCTCTCCCTCCTGTGTCAGCCATATGTCTCTCCCTCCTGTGTCAGCCATATGTCTCTCTCCCTCCTGTGTCAGCCATATGTCTCTCTCCCTCCTGTGTCAGCCATATGTCTCTCTCCCTCCTGTGTCAGCCATATGTCTCTCTCCCTCCTGTGTCAGCCATATGTCTCTCTCTCCTGTGTCAGCCATATGTCTCTCTCTCCTGTGTCAGCCATATTGGGAGACTATGGGGGACTCCGTCTGACCAATAAGTCTATTCAATTACTTAAGTTAAAGCATCAGCCTGCTACTGAGCTTCTGGGCTCTCAGTATAAAAAAAGTATGTCAGCTGTGGCCATGTGCTGCTAGGGAACAAAATTCCCAAAATCTGTGTGACTATATTTTGTCGGAAATAAATCAGTGATCTAGAAGAATATGATAAGTCTATTTTTAATTGGTAGCTAAAATGGTCTCCATTATTGCTGATGTTATTTCTTTAGTCCTGTTGTTATTATGCAAATCTCTAATTTAAAAGTACATTTTGTTAGAATTTTCAAAAAATTTATCAAATGCTGGATGATGAGATTAATTTATTTCCAATGTCACAGGCAGTCTTGCTGTCAGGTCGGGGTTGATTTCTGTGCTTTGAAGATACATGATGGTCTTCATAGTCAAATTAATTTACAGCTTCTGTGCACAGCTTGATTGAACCGGAGCGGTCGTGAAGTCCTTGTGACTGTTTTTCAGTGAAGATTCATGGATCACTCGGACCGCACAGACAATGGAGCTGTTTCTCAACACATTGCCTTTTTAAAACGAGCAGTCAGCATTGTTCAAAATTAATTTTGTGAAGGGATCAGAGCTCCTGGTAAAGAATAGTAGGTTGTCTTCCTTGGACAGACGTGTATATTGAGAGGTATGGTGAGTGGAGGTGAGGGATGTGATGTTTAATGTTATTTTGAGCAGCGTGTCCCCACATCACCTGTTTGTCTTGTTGTTGTTGTTTTTTGGAACTCCCGCTCGTACGAATGCCCCTTGTCACTTTAATTTTTCCCAGAATCCTCCTTCTTTGTCTCGGCTTCGTCGCGGACGCCCAGCGTGACGTACGGCGACTCCTTTGACCTGCAGTGCATCGTGAAGCCGCGCTACAACGCGCACGTGCCAGCGATGGTGACCTGGCACTTCCGGCCCTCGGACGATGCGGAGGGCAGAGGGGAACCTCGGGACCTGGTCACGCTGACTCGTGAGGGAACGCTGCAGTGGAGCGACCAGCTGCTGGGCCGGGGTACCCGCGCCTCCATAGACAGGTCCCCCACAAACAGCAACTTCAGACTGAGGGTGAATCGAGCGGGGCGACGAGATGCCGGGACCTACCAGTGCACCGCCCTGCTGTGGAGGAGAAACTACGACCGCACCTGGACCAAGGTGACCAACCGCACGTCCAACCCGCTGGGGATCAATGTACTGCAGCCAGGTGAGTCAAATACCTACGACCTGCCATTACATCACATATACCCTTCACAATTTATTCACACCCATCTCCATTTACTCACACCCATCACAATTTATTCACACCCATCTCCATTTACTCACACCCATCACCATTTATTCACACCCATCTCCATTTACTCACACCCATCACCATTTACTCACACCCATCTCCATTTACTCACACCCATCACCATTTACTCACACCCAGCACCATTAACTCACACCCATCACAATTTACTCACACCCATCACCATTTACTCACACCCATCACCATTTACTCACACCCATCACAATTTATTCACACCCATCACCATTTACTCACACCCATCACAATTTATTCACACCCATCTCCATTTACTCACACCCATCACCATTTATTCACACCCATCTCCATTTACTCACACCCATCACCATTTACTCACACCTAGCACCATTAACTCACACCCATCACAATTTACTCACACCCATCACCATTTACTCACACCCATCACCATTTACTCACACCCATCACAATTTTCCATTCCTCTCAGAATTGTTTTTCTGTCTTTATCTTTCTTTCTCGCTCGTAGTCATCTAACTTTAGATTTCTGTTCATCAATTTTTTTTTGCATGTTGCATTGGCAAGCTGCTGAAGAACATTGACAGTACCATGTATGACGTTAGCGTTTTGACTAAAGGCGGGGCTAAAGCGGTACTGGAAACACTTCTTAAACATTGATATCCAACATTTATATAACATTCATATACTTTATGATTATGTAATTTTACACCAGAGTCATTTTTCTTTCAGTTTTTTTGAATTCTCAGCGTTTTGAATTATCCGGTGCTTACACTTTAACAGCGTTTTTAATCGTGCTTAAAATTCTTTTTGATTATTTGTGCAACTTGTGAAAGTCAGTTTCACAGCACAGAGCCACCAGAAAATTTGTTTGATGAGCAAGGTCAGTCTGTTCTGTCTGCATGTTGAAGTCTCCTGGCAAGCTGTGCTTAATTGTGGTGGATATTTGCATAGCCGCTTTCTCAAAAATCACACAGAGAGTTGTGTCTCTTCAGTCTTCATTCTGTTAAAGGTGTGTATGTTCTACGAGAGGGGTTTCTCTGTTCCTGTTCTCTAACGTCTGCTTCATCCTTACATTCACTGATGTTTTGTTATCCATCACTCATCTTCACTCCTTCCCTCTCCTTCTCTCTACCCTGACTCATTCAGTATGCCCTCTCTCTTTTACCCTGTGGAAGAGTGATTGAGCTTCACTGGTGGGCTGGATGGAGCATCGTCATAGCTCACAGTGGCCCTCTTTATTTTACCCAGTGGGAGTCATATAGCAGCGTGACATAGCCAAGAACAGTGAGAGTCATATAGCAGCGTGTCATAGCCAAGAACAGTGAGAGTCATATAGCAGCGTGTCATAGCCAAGAACAGTGAGAGTCATATAGCAGCGTGTCATAGCCAAGAACAGTGAGAGTCATATAGCAGCGTGTCATAGCCAAGAACAGTGAGAGTCATATAGCAGCGTGACATAGCCAAGAACAGTGAGAGTCATATAGCAGCGTGTCATAGCCAAGAACAGTGAGAGTCATATAGCAGCGTGTCATAGCCAAGAACAGTGAGAGTCATATAGCAGCGTGTCATAGCCAAGAACAGTGAGAGTCATATAGCAGCGTGTCATAGCCAAGAACAGTGAGAGTCATATAGCAGCGTGTCATAGCCAAGAACAGTGAGAGTCATATAGCAGCGTGACATAGCCAAGAACAATGAGAGTCATATAGCAGCGTGTCATAGCCAAGAACAGTGAGAGTCATATAGCAGTGTGACATAACCAAGAACAGTGAGAGTCATATAGCAGCGTGTCATAGCCAAGAACAGTGAGAGTCATATAGCAGCGTGACATAATGATGTATGAATGCTCACCCAGCACGCTCGTGTAGTTCTGACTCTGACGCTCTGGGTATGAAGGCTCACCCAGCACGCTCGTGTAGTTCTGATTCTGAGGCTCTGGGTATGAAGGCTCACCCAGCACGCTTGTGTAGTTCTGACTCTGACGCTCTGGGTATGAATGCTCACCCAGCACGCTCGTGTAGTTCTGACTCTGACGCTCTGGGTATGAAGGCTCACCCAGCACGCTCGTGTAGTTCTGACTCTGACGCTCTGGGTATGAAGGCTCACCCAGCACGCTCGTGTAGTTCTGACTCTGATGCTCTGGGTATGAAGGCTTACCCAGCACGCTCGTGTAGTTCTGACTCTGACGCTCTGGGTATGAAGGCTCACCCAGCACGCTCGTGTAGTTCTGACTCTGATGCTCTGGGTATGAATGCTCACCCAGCATGCTCGTGTAGTTCTGACTCTGATGCTCTGGGTATGAAGGTTTACCCAGCACGCTCATGTAGTTCTGACTCTGATGCTCTGGGTATGAATGCTCACCCAGCACGCTCATGTAGTTCTGACTCTGACGCTCTGGGTATGAAGGCTTACCCAGCACGCTCGTGTAGTTCTGACTCTGATGCTCTGGGTATGAAGGCTTACCCAGCACGCTCGTGTAGTTCTGACTCTGACGCTCTGGGTATGAATTCATCCCACATACAGTGACTACAGGATGTAGATGAATCACGATATCATTGTTCCCAACAGTGAGCATTGTGGCCATTTGTTAGTGTTTCATTTGTGAGGTGGGTAGTGTGGCTTTGGCTGCAGGACCTGAGGGCATCACACACACACACACACACACACACACACACACACACACACACACACACACACACACACACACACACACACACACATATACACACACACACATACACACACACACACACACACACACATACACACACACACACACACACACACACACATACACACATACACACACACACACACACACACACACACAGTATATCAATATGATGCAGATTAAATATTGTTGACTTTTCTATTGTTTCAGGTATACCTGCAGTCCACTCAATGTTCTTACATAAAAGAATGTTTGCCAGTTTTTCTGTAAATATGTGACTACTATTTACAGCATTCATCTGACAAAGAAATACATTCCTATACATGTAATGGTGTTGCCTCCCCCCAAATGTACTTGAAATACATTGAGAACAGTGGAAACAGGATTTCTTGTGAAAGGTAGTGAAATATCTGTTTAGCTGGTTGGCACAATCGCTGGTGGACAGCAGGTCCCAAAGGTAATACAGTTTCTTCATGTTTATTTTTTTCCCTCTTTGTTAAAAAAGTAATTCATGCACTTTTTTCAACCTTCATCTTCCTTGGACCCCCGAGGCGAACTAAAGTTAAAATGCATCAGTCTTATGTTTTTAAGTGTGAGATGAAATAAGGGAACATGAACAGATTTGAAGCTGTAGGTCTTTGGGGAGCTCTTGTCAAACACCATTTGTTGCTATGGTTTCATCGCCTGTGATTGGGCAGATGAACAAAACCGTGGCGATGGCATTCTTATTATTCTTATGTCTAGTTTTTTGTCATTGTGTTAAGAAATCTTTGGAAAAGGGGGATTGTTGGCTGACCCTTTGCATGTGTATATGTGACACAGATAAGCACAGATAATATGATGGAGACAGTCTCCTGTGTATGTGTGTGTATGTAACTGGCACAGGATAAATAGTGGACACGGTCTCCTAGTTGTCCTTGTGTGTGCGTGTGCATGTTTGTGTGTCTGCATATATGTGTGTTTGCGTGTGTGTGTGTATGTGGCACACAGAGATGACTGGCTCCTGCTTGTCCCTGAGCAGAATACAAAGCCAGAGTATGCATGAAAGCAGTATGCAGAATACACAGCCAGAGTATGCATGAAAGCAGTATGCAGAATATACAGCCAGAGTATGCATGCAAGCAGCATGCAGAATACAAAGCCAGAGTATGCATGAAAGCAGTATGCAGAATACACAGCCAGAGTATGCATGAAAGCAGTATGCAGAATACACTGCCAGAGTATGCATGAAAGCAGAATGCAGAATATACAGCCAGAGTATGCATGCAAGCAGTATGCAGAATACACAACCAGAGTATGCATGCAAGCAGTATGCAGAATACACAGCCAGAGTATGCAAGCAAGCAGTATGCAGAATACACAGCCAGAGTATGCATGAAAGCAGTTTGCTTAATACACAGCTAGAGTATGCATTAAAGCAGTATGCATAATACACAGCCAGAGTATACATTAAATCAGTATGCATAATACACAGCCAGAGTATGCATGAAAGCAGTATGCAGAATACACAGCCAGAGTATGCATGCAAGCAGTATGCAGAATACACAGCCAGAGTATGCCTGAAAGCAGTATGCAGAATACACAGCCAGAGTATGCATGAAAGCAGTATGCATAATACACAGCTAGAGTATGCATGAAAGCAGTATGCATAATACACAGCCAGAGTATGCCTGAATGCAGTATGCATAATACACAGCCAGAGTATGCATTAAAGCAATGTGCATAATATACAGCTAGAGTAAGCCTAAATGCAGTATGCATAATACACAGCCAGAGTATGCCTGAATGCAGTATGCATAATACACAGCCAGAGATGCATTAAAGCAGTATGCATAATACACAGCCAGAGTATGCATGAAATCAGTATGCTGTGTGCCATGCTGATGACACGAACCATCTGTGTATTTGGGACAACTGTGGTCTGATGATCACCACAAAGCTCCTTAATCTTATTCCCATTTCAGCCATTTTCCTTATTTAAAGAGGCCTGATATGATAAACCACACAAATAATAAATCCACAGCAACTGTCAGTTATATACACACAGTTACATGCATAAGTATGTGTACACACACACACACACATGAAAGCACACACACACACACACACACACACACACACACACACACACACATTTTGAGATTCAGTGGAGGTGAGCGCTGCCCCACTCGGGTGATTCTTTAACCTTGTCCCTCCAAGGGTAACGGCAAGCTGTAAACATCCCTTCAGGATCAATTTGGGAATCAACTAATCATCCCGCACGTGCTCAGTGCTCGTTTAGCTGCTCTGATGTGCACTTTGGTTCTATCCCAATGAACAGTGACAGGCAGGAGAATAGCAGCACGCCCGGTTGCGTGTTTTTTTACGTGGAAACAGGGGGTGCTGTTACCCCCAGAGTGTCACCTGTAATCACCTGCTCTGTTATCTCCCTGCCTTTTAACCTGTAACACCGTCATAATGTTCCTGATACAATGATAGGCTCTTTACGGGGTACATTTAACCTGTAACACCATCACAATGTTCCTGATACAATGATAGGCTCCTTACGGGGTACATTTAACCTGTAACACCATCATAATGCTCCTGATACAATGATAGGCTCCTTACGGGGTACATTTAACCTGTAACACCATCATAATGCTCCTGATACAATGATAGGCTCCTTACGGGGTACATTTAACCTGTAACACCATCATAATCCTCCTGATACAATGATAGGCTCTGTGATGGCTATCATGCATGTCAATTAGCCACCGTCCTGGCATGAATGGGTGTAAGTTCAACGCACCTGCTTGTTGCTTCTGTTCGTCATCCGTAATTGTATCCAATATAAGTGCTCATAAAAACGTAAAGTTACGGTCGGTCTCTGTGTAGTCAAGTTAGTATAACCTATATGTAGGCCTACTGTCCGTATCAAAAACAAACAAAATCTCGGCGTGTGCCGTCTGCGTGTGTGGTTGAAAAACTGTGTCGCTACCCACACCTGTCAGGACTCAACTAATCAAACCAAAAAAAAACACTTCCTTAAATTCTATCATGTGTCCTGAAAGTGGGCGGGACCCACTTTCAATGGCCAATAAAAAGCTTGTATTGTTTATGTCAGATAGGCCAAACTACAACTCAAAAATAGGAAGTTTTTCCACAAATAATAACAAAGTTATTTTGGCTCGAACAGGCTCCTTACGGGGTACATTTAACCTGTAACACCATCATAATCCTCCTGATACAACGATAGGCTCCTTACGGGGTACATTTAACTTGTAACACCGTCATAATGCTCCTGGTACAATGATAGGCTCCTTACGGGGTACATTTAACCTGTAACATCATCATAATGCTCCTACTACAATGATAGGCTCCTTACGGGGTACATTTAACCTGTAACACCATCATAATCCTCCTGATACAATGATAGGCTCCTTACGGGGTACATTTAACCTGTAACACCATCATAATCCTCCTGATACAATGATAGGCTCCTTACGGGGTACATTTAACCTGTAACACCGTCATAATGCTCCTGGTACAATGATAGGCTCCTTACGGGGTATATTTAACCTGTAACACCGTCATTATGCTTCAGTAAATATCCAGCTGTATAAATGGATTGTATGTAAAAATATATATATATATTTTTTAAATAAATTGCTCTGGATTGGAACATGTGCTAAATGACAAAAATTCTAATGTAAAAATGTCTATTCTATAACTGAATCAAGGCATTTTTAAGCAATTATGTTTGGTTACATAAATAAAGAAGAAAGACAATTTTTATATTGCGCCACAGGCAAATAGTTTGATTTGTGTTGCGTCGTGAAGCTGCATTACACAGCATTGGAACAGTGTGGTACGGGGGGTTACTTCAGAGAGAATGCGTTCACCATCGTTCCTGTTCTTTAGCAAAATCTTGAGGGTTCAGGTGATCCACAAGTGTCATTGAAAGAGAATGCTTTCCCAAGCAAATGTTTTTAGATTATTTTGATCCTTTTTTTGGCTTGTAAGTGTTGGTGTTGAAAGAAGAAAGATAAAATAGCATTCCTGCTTGTCTCTGTCATTCATGCTTGTCTCTGTCATTCCTGCTTGTCTCTATCATTCCTGCTTGTCTCTATCATTCCTGCTTGTCTCTGTCATTCCTGCTTGTCTCTATCATTCCTGCTTGTCTCTGTCATTCCTGCTTGTCTCTGTCATTCCTGCTTGTCTCTGTCATTCCTGCTTGTCTCTGTCATTCCTGCTTGTCTCTGTCATTCCTGCTTGTCTCTATCATTCCTGCTTGTCTCTATCATTCCTGCTTGTCTCTGTCATTCCTGCTTGTCTCTGTCATTCCTGCTTGTCTCTGTCATTCCTGCTTGTCTCTGTCATTCCTGCTTGTCTCTGTCATTCCTGCTTGTCTCTGTCATTCCTGCTGGTCTCTATCATTCATGCTTGTCTCTGTCATTCCTGCTTGTCTCTATCATTCCTGCTTGTCTCTGTCATTCCTGCTTGTCTGTCATTCCTGCTTGTCTCTATCATTCCTGCTTGTCTCTGTCATTCCTGCTTGTCTGTCATTCCTGCTTGTCTCTGTCATTCCTGCTTGTCTCTATCATTCCTGCTTGTCTCTGTCATTCCTGCTTGTCTGTCATTCCTGCTTGTCTCTATCATTCCTGCTTGTCTCTGTCATTCCTGCTTGTCTGTCATTCCTGCTTGTCTCTATCATTCCTGCTTGTCTCTATCATTCCTGCTTGTCTCTATCATTCCTGCTTGTCTCTGTCATTCCTGCTTGTCTCTGTCATTCCTGCTTGTCTCTGTCATTCCTGCTTGTCTCTATCATTCCTGCTTGTCTCTATCATTCCTGCTTGTCTCTGTCATTCCTGCTTGTCTCTATCATTCCTGCTTGTCTCTGTCATTCCTGCTTGTCTCTGTCATTCCTGCTTGTCTCTGTCATTCCTGCTTGTCTCTGTCATTCCTGCTTGTCTCTATCATTCCTGCTTGTCTCTGTCATTCCTGCTTGTCTGTCATTCCTGCTTGTCTCTGTCATTCCTGCTTGTCTGTCATTCCTGCTTGTCTCTATCATTCCTGCTTGTCTCTGTCATTCCTGCTTGTCTGTCATTCCTGCTTGTCTCTATCATTCCTGCTTGTCTCTATCATTCCTGCTTGTCTCTGTCATTCCTGCTTGTCTCTGTCATTCCTGCTTGTCTCTATCATTCCTGCTTGTCTCTGTCATTCCTGCTTGTCTCTATCATTCCTGCTTGTCTCTGTCATTCCTGCTTGTCTCTATCATTCCTGCTTGTCTCTGTCATTCCTGCTTGTCTCTGTCATTCCTGCTTGTCTCTGTCATTCCTGCTTGTCTCTGTCATTCCTGCTGGTCTCTATCATTCCTGCTTGTCTCTGTCATTCCTGCTTGTCTGTCATTCCTGCTTGTCTCTGTCATTCCTGCTTGTCTCTATCATTCCTGCTTGTCTCTATCATTCCTGCTTGTCTCTGTCATTCCTGCTTGTCTCTATCATTCCTGCATTCCTGTTTCTCTTACCTGCCAGAAAGTGAACTATCCCTTTACAGCAACATTTTAATTCTCTTTTCTCATAAATAAATGTACATGCAGTTAGTGGTTTATCTATGGAGGGTATTAATAATTCACTTTATCTTTAATGTTGTGTGTGTGTGCAGTGTGTGTGTGTGTGTGTGTGTACAGTATGTGTGTGTGTGTGTGTGTGTGCAGTGTGTGTGTGTGTGTGTGTGTGTACAGTATGTGTGTGTGTATTGTGTGTGTGCAGTGTGTGTGGTGTGCAATGTGATGTGGATGTTGTAAAACACAGTGCATTCGGTTGCTAAATGGCCTCCCTTCTGAAAGGCATGTGAGGTGCGACGGAAGTAGAGGTTTATATGCAGAGGCAGAGAGGATGCTGGGAATGCATCTCTGAGCCTAGAAATGGCTGTTGTGTCAGCAGGGTGTCTGTCAGAGTCTCTGGCCAGATAAAAGAGAGACATCTCGCCAAGCAGCTTAGACAAGGAAGCCAAATGAGATGTCCCAGCATGCAACACTCGCCCTGCCAGCCAGGCAGCCCGTATCTGCCCAGGTATAGGCAAGCAGCAGAGGAATTTACTTCCTGTCAGTATTAATATATGACACCTGGTACCGGCTTTCCCGGTGGACTGGGGGTGATTTGCACAGAATCGCACGTCCGCCATCACACCGCTAATGTTCTGCCAACGTTCTTTCTCCATTTCTCTAAGAACGCAGCCACCCTATGAGGTCAGAGCATGATTAGAAGAACGTTATTTGTCAACATCACTCTGCTACAGGTCACGGGAATGCTGAACTCTGAACCAGATCTTGGTTATTGTTTGTGTGTGTAAAAGGGCACAGTGCATGTACTGAAGGCTGTGTGGAACTGCACAATAAACAATCTTATTATTGTGGATCATTACTATTCTTTAAAGGTAGTAACAATAATTGTAGAGGTTATTTGTCTGTAGCTCATTGGGAAGAAGATTGGGAAGAAGATTACACTCTAGCAGCCTCTGCAGCTGATGATGTCACAGTACCCTCTAGCTGCTTCAGATTATATCTTCCTACAGTTTTTAGACTTCTTATCATAGACTGTATACAAATAGATTATTTTCTGGAGAACCGCTCATCCAATCAACTTCACAGTCAGCACTGCACTTTGGGTCCCGAGCAATACACCTAGTGAATTTCAACTTCATACAATGCCAGGTTGTCGAGCAAAGTGAAATACAGACACAGACAGACAGACAGACAGGATTTATTTCTTTATAGTTAGATGGCTGAATCAGTGGACCGTTTTGAGTGTCCTTGTTACCTTGAATCTCAAAAGCATTGAATTGAACTGCAATCGCAGGAATAGACTTGGGACAGACATGGATAGACTTTCTCTCTCTCTCTAGTTTTAAAAATGTATTCCCAAAATGTATTCTCCCCTTTTCATTAGTTTAACTTTCTTTGTTTCTCTAGACTTGTCCCTTTTACCCTCTCCCCTCTGCGTGAATCATTAGAGGGATTCAGGAAAATGAAAACAAATAAAAAAATAAAAAATAAATCCAGTGGTTACTAGTGGGTCTCAAGCCTGAGGATGCAGAAGAGCTGAAAATTCAAAAGAGCAGAATGTTCTGAACATGAACATTCTAATGCTGATGTAACAGTCACAACTGGTCATTTAAAGCAAATGAGTTCTAGAACACTCACTTAAAAAACATTCCAAAAAACGTTTCAAACAAACATCTCATTTAAATATGGCTGTTTGCAGCTGGAGTCATTTACTTAACACGCAACATCTCATTTAAATATGTCTGTTTGCAGCTGGAGTCATTTACTTAACACGCAACGCAACATCTCATTTAAATATGGCTGTTTGCAGCTGGAGTCATTTACTTAACACGCAACATCTCATTTAAATATGGCTGTTTGCAGCTGGAGTCATTTACTTAACACGCAACATCTCATTTAAATATGGCTGTTTGCAGCTGGAGTCATTTACTTAACACGCAACATCTCATTTAAATATGGCTGTTTGCAGCTGGAGTCATTTACTTAACACGCAACATCTCATTTAAATATGGCTGTTTGCAGCTGGAGTCATTTACTTAACACGCAACATCTCTCATTTAAATATGGCTGTTTGCAGCTGGAGTCATTTACTTAACACGCAACATCTCATTTAAATATGGCTGTTTGCAGCTGGAGTCATTTACTTAACACGCAACATCTCATTTAAATATGGCTGTTTGCAGCTGGAGTCATTTACTTAACATGCAACATCTCATTTAAATATGGCTGTTTGCAGCTGGAGTCATTTACTTAACACGCAACATCTCATTTAAATATGGCTGTTTGCAGCTGGAGTCATTTACTTAACACGCAACATCTCATTTAAATATGGCTGTTTGCAGCTGGATTCATTTACTTAACACGCAACATCTCATTTAAATATGGCTGTTTGCAGCTGGAGTCATTTACTTAACACGCAACATCTCATTTAAATATGGCTGTTTGCAGCTGGAGTCATTTACTTAATACGCAACATTTCTCGTTTAAATATGGCTGTTTGCAGCTGGAGTCATTTACTTAACACGCAACATCTCTCATTTAAATATGGCTGTTTGCAGCTGGATTCATTTACTTAACACGCAACATCTCTCATTTAAATATGGCTGTTTGCAGCTCGAGTCATTTACTTAACACGCAACATCTCTCATTTACATAGGGCTGTTTGCAGCCGGAGTCATTTACTTAACACGCAACATCTCTCATTTACATAGGGCTGTTTGCAGCTGGAGTCATTTACTGAATGCCTCTTTGTTGATCACCCGCAAAGAATGAAATGATAACACATGCAAATACTTTGAGTGGGTGCGCGTGCAAATGAACCCCCCTTAGTTGGGATTTTAGTAAATCAACCTCCAGACTCCATTTTTACTCTTGGTCACTTACTTGTGTAGAGTAGCTCAAGGCCCCGGAGGACTTTGCCCACAATCAGAACAACAGTACAGAACACTTTTTATTTTTAGAAAGATGTGCCACTCAGAAACATACTTGGGAAAGCCACAATCCACAAGCCATGTCCGTTCTTTAGAGCACTGTCTGAGTGCTTTTTCTGAATAAAGAACTTTAACATGTTATTCTTCACACAGCATTCTGGGATTAGTGCTCTCATAGATCTGTCAGTCATTTTGGAAGGCAGAGAAAAGTAGTCTATGTTCAACTCGTAAAAAAAACATCTGCTTGGTTTTTCACAGATGTGAAGTCTAATAACATTTAATTACATACAGATAAGTATTCATTTAGGTCTGCACAATCTGTCAAATCCATAGAAATGTCCCCCTGAATGACAGACTGCAGGTGAAGATCTGGACTGCCATCCCTCTAATTATGTGTGTGTGTAATGAGCTGGATGCTCCTTAGTAAGGAGATCATCTGAAGATGCTGATGTAATTACACTCATCTGTAGGGAATAAGAGGGGGAGGGGCTGGGACACGAGAATCAAACTGCAAAAAAAAGACACATTTTCTTTTCTGAAGCAGTTTTAAGGCAGTAGGCCGCACTCACCTTGAGTAAAAGAGTGTTTGGGTAAATCAAACCCATGAGTAAAAGAGTGTTTGGGTAAATCAAACCCATGAGTAAAAGAGACTATGGGTAAATCAAACCCACGGGTAAAAGAGACTATGGGTAAATCAAACCCACGAGTAAAAGAGACTATGGGTAAATCAAACCCATGAGTAAAAGAGACTATGGGTAAATCAAACCCGCGAGTAAAAGAGACTATGGGTAAGTCAAACCAATGAGTAAAAGAGACTATGGGTAAGTCAAACCAATGAGTAAAAGAGACTATGGGTAAATCAAACCCACGAGTAAAAGAGACTATGGGTAAATCAAAGCCATGAGTGAAAGAGTATTTGGGTAAATCAAACCCCTGAATGATTATGGGCATTATAATCACTGTAACCATTGAGCAGCTGTTCCTAAATAAATATTCACTCTCAATCCGCCTCTTGTTATTTCCGTAGGAACTAAGGCCCAGATTAGCTTCCCTTCATTTAGTGTGCAAGTGAGTGGTACTGAGCTCTTGGATATATTATGCATTTTCCACTGAAATATAAAACCCAAACAATAGTTTTTCCACCTTGCATGGGGATTTGTTTCATGCTATAATTTTAAAACACTTTTCCGAGCTGTCTTAGGGGTGAAATTTTAATTTTCGTGTGTTCAGCATAGATGGAAATGTAAGCAACAGTGTAATTATCTTATTTCGTTACAAGCTTACATTAGCCATCCTAGCAAAAAACAGTAACAGTGCCTTGCAGTTCTAGATATTGTTGCTTGATTGTTGTGTTATTTTTTTTTCCGCGCTGAAATTCAATAAGTGTATTCTCCAGTTCTCTCTAGAGGTATCCCGCGCTCTCTGTCTTTCTGACACAATCTAATATCTACAGTAATAACTGCTAGATCAGACCTTAATAGGCCCAGCAGCATCCCCAGATTAATGGAGGTTTGGGGAATGTTATTTGTTGAAGTGAGAACTTCACATTGAAAATACTCATTAGTGTCTCTTTCCCAATGCTGAGAGTGTGCTGGGTGCAATACTGTGCTTAATTTCTGGAACCAATCAAATACCAAAAAAGATATTTCTCTATACAGTTATACAGAGAAATATATATATATCATATCAGCATCATGTCAAGTTTATCCAATTTGAGATTAGAATTAGACATTAAATATTCTGGGCCTACAATACACAAAAGAGATCGGAATTGATCTGGAAAGAGAGATGTTTTGTTTCCGTTAAATGCCATTTTGCCAATGTTTCACTATAGAAACAGAAAGTAAATCTTTTAAACAAAATCGTTTCTTGGATTAATATGTGCAGTTCCATTCATGATGGAAACGACTTTGATATTAGATGCAGTGTCTTTGTATGCGCAAGTTAATATTGGACCTGAGAATTTATTCATTACAAGCAGAACTTAATAATGATTTTCATTTGCGTAGTGCCTTTCATCAAAGGACAGCAAAGAACATCTCACCGAGCTGTCAAATTACCCCTTTCACATCTTATGTAAGCCACTGCGGAACATTTGGAACCCGCATGTGAAGCACATTTTAGATATAATAATTTAATCTCTTATGCAACAATGCAAATTCACATATGCCCAGGTAGTCTGCATCTCTCAATGTATGTTTGAGTGATGCTTGTGTATGTGTGTTTGAGTGATGCTTGTGTATGTATGTTTGAGTGATGCTTGTGTATGTATGTTTGAGTGATGCTTGTGTATGTGTGTTTGAGTGATGCTTGTGTATGTGTGTTTGAGGGATGCTTGTGTATGTGTGTTTGAGTGATGCTTGTGTATGTGTGTTTGAGGGATGCTTGTGTATGTGTGTTTGAGTGATGCTTGTGTATGTGTGTTTGAGTGATGCTTGTGTATGTGTGTTTGAGGGATGCTTGTGTATGTGTTTTAGTGATGCTTGTGTATGTGTGTTTGAGGGATGCTTGTGTATGTGTGTTTGAGGGATGCTTGTGTATGTGTGTTTGAGGGATGCTTGTGTATGTGTGTTTGAGGGATGCTTGTGTATGTGTGTTTGAGTGAAGCTTGTTTATGTATGTTTGAGTGATGCTTGTTTATGTATGTTTGAGTGATGCTTGTTTATGTATGTTTGAGTGAAGCTTGTTTATGTATGTTTGAGTGAAGCTTGTTTATGTATGTTTGAGTGATGCTTGTTTATGTGTGTTTGAGTGATGCTTGTTTATGTATGTTTGAGTGAAGCTTGTTTGTGTATGTTTGAGTGAAGCTTGTTTGTGTATGTTTGAGTGATGCTTGTTTATGTGTGTTTGAGTGAAGCTTGTTTATGTATGTTTGAGTGAAGCTTGTTTATGTGTGTTTGAGTGATGCTTGTTTATGTATGTTTGAATGATGCTTGTTTATGTATGTTTGAGTGAAGCTTGTTTATGTATGTTTGAGTGAAGCTTGTTTATGTATGTTTGAGTGATGCTTGTTTATGTGTGTTTGAGTGATGCTTGTTTATGTATGTTTGAGTGATGCTTGTTTATGTGTGTTTGAGTGATGCTTGTTTATGTATGTTTGAGTGATGCTTGTTTATGTATGTTTGAGTGATGCTTGTTTATGTATGTTTGAGTGATGCTTGTTTATGTGTGTTTGAGTGATGCTTGTTTATGTATGTTTGAGTGAAGCTTGTTTATGTATGTTTGAGTGATGCTTGTTTATGTATGTTTGAGTGAAGCTTGTTTATGTATGTTTGAGTGATGCTTGTTTATGTATGTTTGAGTGAAGCTTGTGTATGTATGTTTGAGTGATGCTTGTTTATGTATGTTTGAGTGATGCTTGTTTATGTGTGTTTGAGTGAAGCTTGTTTATGTATGTTTGAATGATGCTTGTTTATGTATGTTTGAGGGATGCTTGTTTGTGTGCACATGTCTGTGTATGCATTTCTACCACACATAGAGAAATGTCCTCCTGAGTATCCACTTTTCCAAAGTTTATTTCTATCTTTTCTGCCTTTAAGTAGAGCAGTTGGGCATTGCACTGGAGAAGTAACTTAAATGCAGGTACCTTATAAAGAAAATCAATAGTTCTATAGCAATGCTCCTCACTTGTTTAATGCAATTAGGCAGTACCTCATTAATACCATTCTGTCAGACCCTGCCCAGCTACTTTTCTCGTCTTTAACATAATCAGCCATGTCAGTGACCGATAGCAGAGCTTCTGCATCTATCAGGTCTCTGTGAGCTCCCGGAAACTATTTTCCCCCTCCCCCACAGGGACTGCGATTGCTTCCATCTGCTCTGTAATCCATAGTGTCCCCATGGCGATGGGAGGTTCCCTATATTCCCCTGGATGAGAACAGGGCTGTCCGTCTTCATTAGTTTGGCTTCTCTCCCCGAAGTTGCAGAATCCAGCCTCTGGCTCCAGGGCTCTGGAATCCATCAATCCTCTCCAGCTGAACTGCCCACACTTCCTCTCCCGCTAAACTGCCCACACTTCCTCTCCCGCTAAACTGCCCACACTTCCTCTCCCACTAAACTGCCCACACTTCCTCTCCCGCTAAACTGCCCACACTTCCTCTCCCGCTAAACTGCCCACACTTCCTCTCCCGCTAAACTGCCCACACTTCCTCTCCCACTAAACTGCCCACACTTCCTCTCCCGCTAAACTGCCCACACTTCTTCTCCCGCTAAACTGCCCACACTTCTTTTCTCTCTAAACTGCCCACACTTCCTCTCCCGCTAAACTGCCCACACTTCCTCTCCCACTAAACTGCCCACACTTCCTCTCCCGCTAAACTGCCCACACTTCTTTTCTCTCTAAACTGCCCACACTTCCTCTCCCGCTAAACTGCCCACACTTCCTCTCCCGCTAAACTGCCCACACTTCCTCTCCCGCTAAACTGCCCACACTTCCTCTCCCACTAAACTGCCCACACTTCCTCTTCCGCTAAGCTGCCCACACTTCCTCTTCCTCTGAACTGCCCACACTTCCTCTCCCCACACTTCCTCTCCCACTAAACTGCCCACACTTCCTCTCCCACTAAACGGCCCACATCATCTTTATTTACTCCATTTCCCATGCTCCTCTGCTCTAGTGCCATAAATTACCCACCCCAATTTGTAGTCCAAGTCTAAAGCAGATCCATCAGGCTGGATAGATGGGCCACTGTTCAAGCAGACTGTTTTACCAGTGTGTATGTGTGTGTATGTGTGTGTGTGTGTGTGGGGGGGGGGGGTTAATTTGAGAACACAGGCCTAGGGAACAGATCCACATCATTATCAGTCTTAATTACATTACTGAAAGAGGCTGGGAATCCTACGCCAACACAGACCAATCAGAGAAGCATCGGGTACATTAGCATAATTATTACTGTCTGTATGGTCTCATTATGTCAGTGTGACATCATTCATCTGCAGAGAGCCCTGGTCTTTAGAGAAACTACCCACAAGGCCATCCTGCATAGATCTCATCAAGGCAATGTTTGTCAGAAACTGAACGCCGGCCAATCAGGTTTGCGATTAGCAGTTTTTTGAGGATGAGGAAGGACGAGTGTGCCGTGAGCTGTGTGAATAATTGAAACTGCCAAAGAAGTTTGTGAACTTTTACTTTTAACAGGCTGTCAGCTGAGCTCAGAGTCTGGGGTGTTTATGAGAGGTGTCTGCGAGCTTTGCGAATAGTTTAAAGAGTCGCTTAGCTGTGCGAGTAGCTTAAAATAATGTCTGTTAGCTGTGTGCATCAGTGTGCCCTGTGAATATTTTAATGTAGCTTTTTAGCTGCCTGGATTTAAAATGTCTGAGCTGGGTGATTAGTTTAAAGTGTCTTTGAGCTGTAGTCAGTGGTGTGACTATTTTCTTGGAACTGTCTCTAAACAGAATTTGGTATTTGACAGGGTGCCATTGATGGGGCAGAAGGATGACATGAAGAGAGGCAGTAATAGAGGTGCTGTTACATTTGGGTTTATTGAAGTGAAACTCGGCTTAATAAGACCCTGCCAGCAGCTCCTCAGCCTGCTTTTATGATAATGAGGAGCTCCACGTGTACGAATATCCAACCACCTAAGCTTCCTGTACACACTGCCACTGTCTCCTGAAAAAAGAGCTCTTACCGTTCATTTGTGTTTCATGTATATTCATGCTGGAAAGACCTGGATCATTGAATTATTGAGAAGCACAAAACCCTTACACTAGTAAACAGAAAGAGCTATTTGAGACCACACTCCTTCTGTGGGGTTGCCTTCACGTTAAAGTATGGGACCAGGTTCCGCCATGCCGTAACATAATGTGCATTTTTCAAGTGCGTTGGGGAAATATTATTCTGTGTAAAGTATGGAGATTAAAAAATTCTAATGTTAATGAACTGAAGAATTAGTATTAGTGTATGCAACATAATTAGTGTATGCAACAGAATTACTGAAGAAACTGACTGGGGGCCATTGTGTCGCTCACTTTTCACACATCTGTACAATACCTGTAAAACATAAAACTTAGCAAAAGCACACTTTTCTGGTTAAATTTTTCCTAGAGTGTTCCTGTTAGCGCTCAAGGAATGCTTTCATAATGTGAAAATCTGTGGAAATATGGTCACGCCTAATTTTTTGTTCATCCTTAAAGGGGGGGGGGGGGGGTTGGGAGCATTTTCTGTGGTGCTCGTTGCATCTTTTATAAATAAAGCGTCTGAATGAGCGTTATCTTGCCACTACAGTGTGTGCAGAAATTAACTCAAGCCGAAAACAGATTGGACACACTCAGTAGGAGAGGGGACTCACGAGCAGAGTCAGTTCACTGCACACACTAATCAAAATGCAGATAAAAAATTTAAATATGTTGATGTTGAAAATAGCCTACATAAAGCATTTTTACAAACCTATCCAGACATGTTTGCCCTGTCAATGTAGCCTACTGTATGTTTGTGGGTCAGATGATGCCAACTAAGTAATAGTACTAATTTGTTCACAAAATAATAGTTATTTGTGAACAAAATTTTGTGAACACAAGAATGTCTAGGCTCCGCAGGACCACACAGGTTTCTATAGAAATCTAAATATTCCAAATAAATACATACATCAATAAATACATAATAATAATAATAATAATAATACATTTTATTCATGCTGTGCTTTTCATAGACCCAAAGCACTGGATGCAGAAATTTGTTCAAACATACTCTGTAGTGTAGTAATTGCAACACATTGAATCTCTGATTATTTCCACTATAAATTATTGTCTTTTCAGTTTGATGTGGCACATAGGCTACAGTTTCATTCACCACATTCTCTTGAGATGAAAAAACACAGCATTACATAATTTAGAAAAGTTTGGATCACATTGCTTTGGAATAGAGCTTGGAATAGAATGCTTCTCAGAAATGTATTTAAAAAAAACTTCCTACAAAGATTATTCAGGTGTAAAAGCTATGTAACTTAGTTAATAGTTAAAATTTTTTAATTAAAACAAGCTAGCTGCTGCACAAAACAAAGATGGCGACGACAACCGTTTTTGAAAGATATTCTGTGGCATCAGAGATGGCATGTTCTATGTTCTATTGGCTGAAGTATCTTCACATGTGCACTTCCTTATAAATCCAACCATGGCATTCACATCCTTATGTGGATATAAAAAAGCATTACGTAATGCACATTGTTCGTCGTGCCTGTGTATCATGCAGTCTATCGAAGACTTTGATCACACTTTGTTATTGGTTGATGAGATGTCGTTATTGGGTCATCAGATGTTGTTATCCAATGGGGATAATTATTATTTGTGGGCAAGAAGTATTTGTGATGACGAATTCTACAGGAAAAATGGGAAGAAGCAGAAGGAGAAAAACAGCAAAAATAACCCAGGTTTGGGGCTTTATTGTGTGGATGTATGAATAACCCAGGTTTTGGGCTTTATTGTGTGGATGTGTGAATAACCCAAGTTTGGGGCTTTATTGTGTGGATGTGTGAATAACCCAGGTTTGGGGCTTTATTGTGTGGATGTGTGAATAACCCAAGTTTGGGGCTTTATTGTGTGGATGTGTGAATAACCCAAGTTTGGGGCTTTATTGTGTGGATGTGTGAATGACCCAGGTTTGGGGCTTTATTGTGTGGATGTGTGAATAACCCAGGTTTGGGGCTTTATTGTGTGGATGTGTGAATAACCCAGGTTTGGGGCTTTATTGTGTGGATGTGTGAATAACCCAAGTTTGGGGCTTTATTGTGTGGATGTGTGAATGACCCAGGTTTGGGGCTTTATTGTGTGGATGTGTGAATAACCCAGGTTTGGGGCTTTATTGTGTGGATGTGTGAATAACCCAAGTTTGGGGCTTTATTGTGTGGATGTGTGAATAACCCAGGTTCGGGGCTTTATTGTGTGGATGTGTGAAGTTGCATCTGAATTATATGCGGTTACATGAGGTCAGAATGTGAAGAAGTTGATGTTTTTAAGGGCTGAGAGTCTGTGGTCATTGTGGTTATTTCTATAGGAAACCCTGAAAAGTGCCAAACTCTCAGTGCTGTATAGGTATGGGGCATGCCCTGCCGAGCCGTAACTTGGCGGATGGCCTACCTACCATCCCAATACCAGAGCAAAGTTGTGAGCTTGAAGAAGCTGAAAGCATAACTTTAAACTAGTAACTGCTCTCAGCTTGCTTCTGTTTGTATTACATTAAGCAGACTTACATTTAGCATCTTATCCACAGTTACGTACATTTCAAAGTTGCATAACAAAACAAGTAACACGAATCAAAAAAAAAAAAAACAACAAAAAAAAGCGCAACAATTTTATAAAGCGCTTTTTTTTTTTTTTTTTTTTTTGGGGGGGGGGGGGGAATACAATTGGGGGGGGATTTTTTTTAGGAGGGGGGGGGGAGGGGAGAGGTGTAGGCTTGAAAAGGTAGAGTGAGCAATTGGCGCTTGAAATGCGGTCTTGTCTTCTGCTGTTTGAGCTCATTCGGACTTTCTGGGCTGTTCTGACCCCCACCGGGGGGCCAGGACAGACGGGAGGGGCCAGGGGGGGGACAGTCGGGGGGAGGGGGGGGTACCAGGGGGGGGTATGCAGAGGGGTACCAGGAGCGGAAGGTGTGTAGGGCATGGTACAGGGGGGGGTGGGCGGGGGGGAGGATCCTCGGGGAGCGGGGGAAGGCGAGCCACTTTGTTTTTGGAATTTGATGGTTTGTGGGATTTGGTGGAGGAGGGAATGAGCAGGGGGGGGGGGGGGGTGGCATGGGGGGCAGGGGGGAGGTGGAGGGGCGGGCTGCTTGCTGCGCGGGATAAGCTGAAGGGGTCTAATGGCCGATTGCTGGCAAGCAGCCAGGAGAGAGAGAGAGAGTTCCAGAGGCGAGACAGGAGCTGGCTTGACCCCTTGGACTGGGGTTGGGTGTGGTGTGGTGGGGAGGGGCGGTCCTGATGTTGGTTTGTAAGAACTGACTGCCCGGGTTACACGGGCGATGTTCTCGATGGAGGGACAAGCCTGTTGTCCATCACAATCCGAGGTTCCTGGCACAGGCTGGTGGGGGTTGGGGGGAATGTCTCTGTCTGAAAGAGAGAATAGAAGAGGGAGAGAGAGCGAGAGGGAGAATGTAGATGAGAGATGAGCTCAGTGGATTGAGCTTGAGATGGTGTTGTGGGGTCAGCTTCCAGATCTCTCCTCTCAAGAGGAGCGGCGGGGCTGCTGCTGGAGTGAGTGTCAGAGAGGAGAGAGAGGAGAAGAGGAGAGTATCGTCAGCAGTGCAGTGGTAGAAAGAGAGAGCAGTGATAACAGGGCCAAGGGATTTGGTGTAGGTGGAGAAGAGGAGGGGACCAAGAACTGAGTGGAACTATTAGTGGAATAACAAGCATGGCTAATAGCTGCACTCACTCAGGATAATTCACTTTATTTAAATTACATCCTGTGTGGTACCTTATGTTCTTCATTTAAATTAGATAGATTTTTTGCAAATTATTGTAAAGGCATTTCAAAGAAAACACGATCAATTTATAGGTTAACTTCCCTGCAACGGTATCACGCGAGCTTTTAAAGGGAAGTGCACTCAAGTCTGGTGAACAGGCTCAAGCCGTGCATTTAAAACCAGCAGCCAGAGCCAGTCATTTAAACCGCAGTCTGGCCTGCTGTTTACATTGTCAGTATACCTTGGATGTGTACACAGAAAATGAAAAGCTAATTTAGCCACAGTGCACGTAGAATAACACTAGTAGCATATGCATCCAAGAGATATGCGTTACAAATGAGTTACACTGCTGTGGATTATTCATATTTTTAATTGCAGATTGTTCATCAAAGAAACAAACAAAAACAGGAAGAGAGTATAAGGTTAAAATGGACTCCTCTTCTGTTTCTAGCCTGGGAAATGCTGGTAGCATGTACCTCTACCGTAGTTCAGAGGTCACCCAAGATGGCTGAAGCAGGATTCTCTCAGATTGTTCAGATTTTCGCTCTCATTAATCCGCTGGTTCGCAATGATAAGGAGCTTCAGATGTATCTGTTTCCCGGTCGGTGTACAGTCAGTGTAATAAGTTGAAAGCATTCACATGCAGAAATTGGTCAGTTGTGTTGGGGAGCTATCCACTCTGTGGATTAGCATTCTACACCACTCTGCTTGCTGTGTTAACAGTGGCACGTCACTGGGGAGCTCGTCGAAAGATATGTAAGAACTGAAGATGCTTCACCTAACAGGTAATTGAGACGGAAAATAATTTAATTCAACCGTTTGCTGTTTTTGCATCTGTTGGTTTCTCGCAACATTTTGACAACAGCGTTAGCGTTGCGTCAGGAGCCAGTGAGGGGATGTGCCTGAGAAGACGCTCCTGGCACAGCAGTATCACTGTACAGGCCTTGGTATATGTATTTGTACTATATTCCCAGTGTATGTAATCTAAAGCCCCATTATCAGATATACTGTGGAAATAAAGCGTGCTGAAGCAGTCTTTCATTGGTCAGGTGTTAGTCCTTTATGTAATAATGAAATGTAAAAAAATAAATAAAAATGCAACAAAAAAGACCACAAGAAATACTTTTTCACAATCCGATAAAGAATTTAATTTTTTTAAAATGATTTATGCTGCTGTGCTTGCAGTGTGATTGCAATAGCTGAATAATGTGCCAGAGGTATTTACAATGAGTTCAGCTTTGGGTTATACTTTCATAAACAACAGTGGGACTCAACAAGCTTTTGTAACTGTTTGAATTAACACTGACCGACCTAAATGCTCTGAGAATTTCTTTTTTCTTTTTTAAACTAAAAGCAGCTTTGCTGCCTGCCAAGCCGCTCTTTTGGCAGCTTGACTCAGGAGGCGTTTGAAGTGACTGTTGCCACAGTAAGTGACTGTTGCCACGGTACTGGGAGGTGCTCCAGATGACGACTCGTTTCGGAATTCACTCAGGATTCCATTGTGCTGCGAGAAAGAAGCTAGAAATGCCTGTTAGCCGTGAAAAAAGCATCTCTGAGCTGTGTGTGTGTGTGTGTGTGTGTGTGTGTGTGTGTGTGTGTGTGTGTGTGTGTGTGTGTGCGTGTGGGAATTTGCCAGTGCAGGCAAAACGTGAATTCAGTCAGAGGGACTTGAACTGACAGACCTGCTTTTTAAAACGATGGCTTCCATAAAAGGAATCTTATCTCAACAAAAACGTTTTCAACGTAAAAAATGCCAAGTTACTCACTAGCTTTAATCCAAAGCAATGCCATCCAAACATTCCTAAATTATTTAATGCAACTTGGCCCTGTGTTTTTTCATCTTCGCATACTTGCCATCCCAATTTAATACTCACAGTAATGTCAATGTCCATGTCGGTATATGAATGCTCTAAGAAGCACACATATTTTTTTTTTTATTCTGTCATATTTTAAAAAAATTGGTGCCATAAAGTTTGGAACCATATTTCTGTGATATTTTCTCTGCCCCCCCCTCCCCATTGTGTGCCCCCCCCCCCCACCCCCTTGCCCCAGTGCCTCCCCCCTCCCCTTTCCTCTGATCCTCTTCTGTGGGCTCCTCATCTGAATGGTGTTGAACCAGGAGTCAGTCAATGGAACTAAAACCTGAGCCCTGAGGGGATTACTGAGCCCTACCTCAGAGTTACTGTAAAATTGGATTTTTAGCATGGAGCCATTGAACCGTGACTTAAATAAATAAATAAATACAATAATTTCCACTGTTTCTCGTGACTGTCTAGTTCTTCGAAACATGAGACCTTGAGTGTCTGTTTTTGTGAATGTAGGAACAGTTTGTGTTTGTGTTTTTGTTTTTTGCATAGTGTTATGCAGCTGTTGTGTTCTAATTGCAGATTGGGCTGCAGTGTTAAGTTAGGGTGACGCTGTAATGTTGTGTTGGGATATATGATGTTGAGGAGTGCTGTGGTGTTAAGTTAGGGTGACGCTGTTATGTTGTGTTGGGATATATGATGTTGAGGAGTGCTGTGGTGTTAAGTTAGGGTGATGCTGTAATGTTGTGTTGGGATATATGATGTTGAGGAGTGCTGTGGTGTTAAGTTAGGGTGACGCTGTAATGTTGTGTTGGGATATATGATGTTGAGGAGTGCTGTGGTGTTAGGTTAGGGTGATGCTGTGATGTTGTTTTTGGGATATATGATGTTGAGGAGTGCTGTGGTGTTAAGTTAGGGCGATGTTGTGTTGGGATATATGATGTTGAGGAGTGCTGTGGAGTTATGTTTGGGACATTTCAGGTTGTTGAAATTGGATTACAAATCTCTATAGGACAGTGAATGTTGGTGATAGTTCATCTTACTCTTTTTCAGACACAACCAACTTCCAACCCCAGACTGGAATGAATGGACCAAGCGCTCATGCTCTTTTTTCTTGTTTTCCTATCTCCACCAGTGAGCAAGCTGAGAGTTCACAAGGCCAACCAGAGCCTGTGGTTTGTAGAGGACAGCCGCGTGAGGGTCAACTGCTCCATCACATCCCAAACCAGCCCGGACTCTCAGCACACGGTTCTGTGGTATGCCCGGAAGAACGAGGAGGAGCCCGAGGACGCCCCCGAGCTCCTCCTGAAGATCAACCACAACTCAGCCTTCGAGTATGGCGTGTACGCCGAGGAGGAGCGTCTGAAGAGCCGGGTGCAGTCAGAGCGCCTCTCGCCCCGCCTCTATGGGCTCACGCTCCACAGGGCCGAGACCAGCGACTCTGGAACCTACTACTGCCTGGTGGAGGAGTGGCTTCTGGACCCGGAGGGTGCCTGGTACCGGCTGTCCCAGGATTCCTCCGGACTTACCCAGGTGGTGGTGAGGAAGCCAGGTAAGACTGTGCACTGCAAAAACTAAATCTTAAGAAGCATTTTAATCTTATATTTAAACTTTAGAAATGTATTTCTGTTACTTTTTTGCAAAATTGCCAATTGGGTGAGATAGTTTTACTCATTTCAAGATTTGCCAATGGGGTTAGATTATCTCAAAAACACAAGCTAATATTAAAAATTTTAGAGAAAATTTTAAAAAAGTCTTAAGTTAATATTTTAAGTCTCCGTACAAGATTAAAACACGTGTTAAGACAGACAGTGTGCCCGTGTGTTAGTGAGGTAAACTTCATCAATTTGTTGCATTTCCCTCCATGGATACTTACGATAGCTCTCCAAGGGTATTTAAATATTGCCCACAGGGGATTGTGGGATAGCCTCAGGTGTGGCACTCATGTTCTTGTGTTAATAGTACCGGTGCAGTGGGTAGCTGCAGAGGTTTAATTACACGATGCAGTTTCACTTTGTGTTCATCACCTCTGGATTACAAACATTGCTGGCCGTGGGGGTTTGACACAGCGCGGGCTGGAGGCAAATCTCTCCTGTTAAGGATTATACTCACAAGGCTGTATTCATTGAGCTTCCAGAGGCTGGAAAACCGAAGATCTGGTGCCCGCTGCACCATTGCTGCCATCTCTGTTGTAAGGCTCTACGCGGTAGTAGATCTGACAGCACAGCAGGAGCTTTCTCTGAAGAATCCGCACGGCGTATATAAATTAATGTAAAGGAACCTCCACAACTCATGCGATTTGCACTGTCGACCAGGTCCCCATGAAGATGGATGCCCTCGATCAAGGGACCATACATACGCTTCTGTCACAAATCGTAGTGTTATCTGATTCATGAAAAATTTCCATTCATTAAATATTTTCAACCAATCTAACCCTTTTATTTAATCCTGGGAGCTACACAGAAGAATCTTCACAGACACCATTCTTATCATCATTAGGAGACCATGTCATCGTAGTAAAATCATGTGTCAGGTTGTATAGGCTAACGGATAGAGGACCCGCCTTGTAATCACAACAGTGCGGGTTTGATCCCGGGGTGCACATAAATTATTTGGGATGGCACTATAGTACACTGCTCAAAGAAATTAAGGGAACACTTAATCAACACAGTATAACACCAAGTCAATTAAACTTCTGGGATATCTATCTGTCCAGTTAGGAAGCATAAACGATTGTGAATCAATTTCACCTGCTTTGGTGCAAATGAAAGTGACAACAAATGGACAGGAGAGGCAACAGCAAGACAACCCCCAAAAAGTTAATGGTTTTGCAGATGGTGGCCACAGACCATTTCTTTCTCCTTATCCTTCCTGACTGATTTTTCTCTAGTTTTGCATTTTGCTAGTGCCCTTGTCACTACTGGTAGCATGAGGCGGTACCTGCAGCCCATTCAGGTTGCACTGGTAGTCCAGCTCCTCCAGGATGGCACATCCATGCGTGCCGTCGCAAGAAGGTTTGCAAGAAGGTCTCAAGAGCGTGGAGGAGATACCGGGAGACGGGCCATTACACGAGGAGAGCTGGACAGGGCCGTAGAAGGGCAACAACCCAGCGGCAGGACCAGTATCTGCTCCTTTGTGCGAGGAGGAACAGGAGGAGCACTGCCAGAGCCCTACAAAATGACCTCCAGCGGGCTACTCGTGTGCATGTTTCTGACCAAACTGTCAGAAACAGACTCCATGAGGGTGGCATGAGGGCCAGACGTCCTGTAGTAGGACCTGTGCTCACAGCCCAGCACCATGCAGCTCTATTGGCATTTGCCAGAGAACACCAGAATTGGCAGGTTCGCCATTGGCGCCCCGTTCTCTTCACAGATGAGAGCAGGTTCACACTGAGCACATGTGACAGACGTGAAAGAGTCTGGAGACGCCGTGGCGAATGTTATGCTGCCTGCAATATCATCCAGCATGACCGCTTTGGTTTAATTGACTTGGTGTTATACTGTGATGATTAAGTGTTCCCTTCATTTTTTTGAGCCGTGTATAATGGTTAAGGAACTGGGTTTGTAACCAAAAGGTTTCAGGTTCAATTCCCAGGTGAAACACTGCAGTTGTACCATTGAGCTAAAGGTACTTAACCTGCGTTGCTTCAGTATATATCCAGCTGCATTAAGGGATACTATGTTAAAAAAAAAAAATTTTAAAAAAAAAAATTAAAAAAATCCAAAATGCACAAAGCTGTGCAAGTGGCTCTGGATAAGAGCTCCTGCTAAATGCCCGTAACGTAACGTAATGTAACGTGTGTCTGTCGCCGGTCGAGTATAACAACTGCTCCCTCTTTACATGGGGTTCCAATCCACACCTGTCCCCTTGACCAGCCAGACCGTCCCCCCTTACAGAGGAGGCATTTAAATCAGTCCCGCTCTGGTGACCTCATAAACCACCATCTGTAACCCATAGAGCTCAGGTGACTAATCAGGCCCCATCTGGTCCGCCCTTGCGACGCCACTCCCATCCTGATCGACCCGCTGTCTGGATTCCACGTCTTGTTTTGTCACCTGCCCTGACTTAGCGTTCCCGCGCAGCTCCCCAAACATCCAATTTTACCCTTGTATTCTCGCCGCACAAAAGTGACTCCGCGTTTTTAAATCGAAAGGGACAAGGTGACCTTTTCTCTGCAATCTGTTTGTGTGATGTGTCAGCCACACCATTAGTATGCAGTGTGACGCCTCTGGTTGTCTGGTATCCGCCCGATTCAAACATCAAGGGCAGAGGAGGGCCAGCTACACAATGAGGCTCTCTTTATTTTCCCTCTAGTTATGTCGCTGTGATTTGGGTTTCCTCAATATCTTCAGTGCTGACAAAATTAATTGGCACAGACGAATACTGTGGCCGTTATGCATGCTGCTGTGAAGTACAGTGCACACTTTGGGCCCACTGTCTTTCGTTTAATTGAAAAAAAAAAAAAATAAAAAAAAGAAAAAAAAACATTAATAAATAACAGACTAAAGCCAGATCACAGCATGACTTGGCAGCTTTGTTTATGTGTGCCCTGCAGTGAAGAAGACAACATAACTGCTCACGAGGGCCTGTTTCTCTAATTAGTCCAACACCAGGTACATAAGACAGCAGCCCCCGAACCAGAGCTGTTAGCCTTCACTGAGAGATCAGGATGTCCCGGGACAGGGGCTTCACAGGCCAGCTGAAGCCCTCCAGACCTCATGTTGAAGCCCAGTCTGTATGTTGATGTTGTAGAGCAGGGGTGGGCAACCCTGGTCCTGGAGAGCCGCAGGGTCTGCTGGTTTTTGGTTTCACCTTAAATATGACAACTACTTAGGCCAAAGAAACCAGGTGAGGTGAGTTAACTGTGTAATCAACTGCTTTAATTGATCAATTAAATGGCGAGTAACAACAAAATGTTGTAGAGCGTCTCAGAGCTGTTAGCCTTCACTGAGAGATCAGGATGTCCCGGGACAGGGGCTTCACGGGCCAGCTGAAGCCCTCCAGACCTCATGTTGAAGCCCAGTCTGTATGTTGATATTGTAGAGCGTCTCTGAATTGTTCCTCTCCTGCCCCACAGAGATACACTTACAGGTTGAGGAGGCGGAGTCCAACATTACGGTGAAAGAGGCGGAGTCTATCCGGCTCGGCTGCAGCATCACGTCCCAGTCCACCAAGGACTCCCGCTTCTCGGTGTCCTGGTACGTGGTCCGGACAGGAGACGAAGATGAGGAAGAGCAGGGTGAGGGGGAGCCTGAGTGCGTCTTCTCTATCGGGCACGACGCCGTGTTTGGGAACGGGAATTGCAGCCCTGCTGAGGACCCCGGACCAGACTCCCGCGTGCAGTTTGAGAGGACGACCTCTGACCTCTATACCCTCACCATTCAGAAAGCGAGGCCTAGTGACGCCGGAAACTATTACTGCCACGTGGAGGAGTGGCTGCTGAACCCTCGAAACGCCTGGTACCGCCTCGCAACCAACAACTCTGGGGTCACCATCATCAATACGCTGGAGCAAGGTAGGGCCAAACACAACCATTTATGAAACTGTTACAGAGGTTCCTCACTGCAAGCAATGTGAGCGAGCGGAAAAAAATGATTAGAATGCATTTGTTTCTGTCACAAGCAAAGTGAACTGGGGAACGAAGTCGTTCACCCCTCAAAAATGAGTTTGCTGTGTCTCTATTTGAGCAGACATGTCCCGCCCCCAAACACTTTTTATTGGTCCAGCTGCACACTGAGTTATTTGCCACTCAATGGTTTGTTTACGCTTCAATCTGATTGGCTGTTGCGGCGATAGCCAACGCTACATATCAGGACAGTTTTCTGCAAGATTTAATTTGCTCACACGCCCATAGTGATAAACCGGTGTCATCCTACATATACGGTCCTACAAGGGAGCGACAGTGTGCATCATTTGATACGGTCCTACAAGGGAGCGACAGTGTGCATCATTTGTCATGTTATATTTGCAGTTCTGATGATGATCGCGTATCTCATCTCTCTCTTCCTTTCTTTCTCTCACTCTCTCTTCCTCTCTCTCTCTCTCTCTCTCTCTTGTCACTCTCTTCCTCTTTCTCTCTCTCTCTTTTTCTCTCTCTCTCTCTCTCTCTCTCTCTCTCTCTCTCTCTCTCTCTCTCTCTCTCTCTATATATATATAGTTTCCTCTCTCCAGTCCATCGTCTGCTCCAATGACTCGCTCTTCTACTTCGTCTTCTTCTACCCGTTCCCGATCTTTGGCATCCTGCTCATCGCCGTCCTGTTGGTGCGCTACAAGGCCCGCAGCTCCAGCAAGAACCAGGAGGGCAAGAACGGCGCCCCCTTGCTGTGGATCAAAGAGCCGCATATCAACTACTCCCCCACCTGCCTGGAGCCCCCCGCTCTTAGCCTGCACCCCGGCAGTGTGGAGTAAGACCCCCCCCCAACCCACCCACCCCCTCTGGTACAGGAGGTAACTACCCACAAGATCTATGGGCTTCTCTAAAGCCCCAAGCCTGTCACCACTGTGTCCAAGCTTTCTATCTTTCCTGCAGTTTATTCCTGGGGTCCCCCACGCTGTTTCACTAATAATTGGAAGGGTCATATTTGGCAGATTCACTTTGTTTTGTTTATTTCATGTTTTGCTGTGTGAAGTCTACCCCCTTCCCAACCCCCGAACCCCCGCCTCCGAGGTGCCAGGCAGTCCCGCCATCTCTGCCCCTCTTCAGTACATCTCCACAGGATTATAAAATATGCCACTTTGCCAAAATTAAGTCTGGATTCTTTCTGGATGGTTTTCTTTGTCTCTTTAACTTTTTATCACAAATACAGTACAAACCAACCCCCCCCCCCCAGAAAGCAACACTATATTTGTTTATTGGAGCATAGATACAGGTGGAAGAATAACATCAGAACATATTGTTATGGAAGAAGAATGTGGATCGAGTACTGTGTACGACGACTGAACAGTCTTCTCACCCTGGCCAGCTGCTGTGGAGAACCCTGGATAGTCACTGGTGCCAAAAACTCAAAAACACTTTGGCCAACCAAGCCCTTGTCAGCCACGTTTCGGGGTCGTAGGGGCTGAACGCTTTCAGGAAGTCTGCATTAAACCTGACTTAACATCGAAATAAGGCGAATGCAGTCTGCACCATTTCACGACAGGATGCTGTGTGTACACACTGAACTTTGAGAAACAAAGCGATGCTGTACAGTGTATTTGTGTCCTCGTTCATTATCTCTGAGTGTGTGTGACTTCTAAGACTGCAGTAGGCCGAAGCGAAAGTATCGTGTTCCCCTTTGATCCCCTTCCCGCTGAAAACAGGACGAGAAGAGGGCTGTGGGGTGATTGGAGGAACAAGCGAGTCTTTGACCAATGGGAGAGGATTTCTTCCGTTTCCGTGGCTACTAGGGCAGGTGTATCTGAAGAATATTTCTGACAGAGATCAGGGAGGGTGGTGGAAATGCCTGTAAATCTGTGGCACTGTCACCTGTTAAAATGTTAAAATGTTATCCTGTTTACGTGGATAATAGAACGCATCGGCTAAATATGGCTATAGGTGTGGGAGACCATTTCGTCTGTACCGTGGCTGAATGCTGAATCTCTCCAACTGTCTGAACTTTGATACAGAGAGAAAGAGAGAGAGTGTGTTTCATAGAGTGAATCTAAATGCCTACATGATGGATATTTCAGTGCCAAGAACGTATTCTGTTATACAGGTGTGATAGCCTGTTGACTGTAGACAGGTGTGATAGCCTGTTGACTGTAGACAGGTGTGATAGCCTGTTGACTGTAGACAGGTGTGATAGCCTGTTGACTGTAGACAAGTGTGATAGCCTGTTGACTGTAGACAGGTGTGATAGCCTAACTGCCACAGCCATTCAAACATAAAAATGTATGCACATAAAGTCGAGGGCCATTATGCAGTTCTGTAGGTGGGACCCCACAAAAACAATCACAGCAACACAACTGCCATGTTGTATCTCCTATCTCCTTCACATCATTGCTAATACACACGCACCCAGCTGTGACCAGTCAAAGTAGGAAGTAAAATACAAAAATTCAATGACCAGTTCAGACATTTCCATTTAATGTAGTCTATTTTTTATTGATTTTTTGCCATTTGAACTGCCAGCACACAGTAGCAGATACACAGAAACTTAGTTTAGCTAGCCTCTGTCCACTATATTACGGCAAAACTGTCGCATGTGTTGTCTGCTAACAATGAGCAAATGCCGTCATAGTGTCCACAGACTGAGAGTGAGACCACAGATTTGCACATACTAGGTTGTTTCAATGTATTACAAATAGAGGTGAACAACTGGACATTTTCTGAGGCAAAATTAAATATTTGCCTGATCATATCTGATGATTCTGACATGTATTGTTCTTATTTTCCTTGGATGCTTGCTTTCTACGAAAATATTGGGACAGTTTATATCACGGTCTGTTGTTCTTCCGAAGAGAAGACATTGTTTGCTACAGACAATTTAAACAAAATCAACACAAGCAAGATGATATGAAGTATAAAATCTTAAATTCAGCTTAAATAGGAAGTGGTTCTTTTTTACCAGTTCAAGTGGAAAAAGTGGCGCAGTTTACGCAATCAAACCGCAGCTAAATTAGAGGAACATAAAGGTTCTTACAACCCTGGTCCTGCAGAGCCACCGGGTTCATTGTTTTTTGTTTTCACCTTAAAATCAGCAACAAAACTAAGAAACCAGGTGAGGTGAGCTGAAACCAGGTGAGGTGAGCTGAAACCAGGTGAGGTGAGCTAAAACCAGGTGAGGTGAGCTAAAACCAGGTGAGGTGAGCTGAAACCAGGTGAGGTGAGCTAAAACCAGGTGAGGTGAGCTAAAACCAGGTGAGGTGAGCTGAAACCAGGTGAGGTGAGCTGAAACCAGGTGAGGTGAGCTGAAACCAGGTGAGCTGAGCTGGCAGTGCAATCTGAATTACAGCTGAATAACAACAACAGCATTCATTCGCCTCTCCAGGACCAGGATTTCAGTCCCCTGACATATAACATTAGATAATTCATACACATATTGGATCTATATCATTTTGTACCCTTTATTTATTTTGTGTATTTTATTAGTAATTATTTTATTTTTTTATTTTAAAAAAAGAAAACATCATGAACATCTGTGCCAATAAATGCTGCCGATAATTCAAACACTTATTAGTCTGAAGCTGTAAAATATATATTGTTTGCATCACAGTTTATTCAGTGTTCATTAATATATACTGAGGCTATATTTTACCCCGGCTCTACATCTCATTATTGATATTTCACTTCAAAAAATAAACTATACGATCAGCCCATATTAATTTAATTTTAACCCTTTATTGAGGCTTTATAATCTCTAATAAATATAATGCCTAATAACAGTGGGCTCTTTATTAAAAGCAATATATGCCTAAATCAGGCAGTCATTGGTGGATTTGAAATCAGTTTTCCTGTTTAGTTTGTGACTCTGAATGTGTACGAGAAGCAGCAGTTGTTCTGGAAAGATCTACAGCTAATCCATCCGTGTGGGTTCATTCAGGGTAGCTGTGAGTTCATTCAAGCTAGCTGTGTAAGGCACAGAAATTAGAGCCAATCTAATCATTTTATATCTATGGTAAAAAGCACTGCTTTGTTTGCCGTGAGATCAACTTGATGCTATTTATTGAAATGTAAGAACTAATTAGAAATTGTAAATTTCCTTGATTAACTCATTTCAATGTGGTCATCATCATAAGTGAACGATGTGGAGCAGTGAAACAAATTGTAACCAATTTGCCACAGGACAGCATCTCTGTGAAAGGATGTAGAAATAGATTGTGGAAGTTTGGATATAGAAATAAATTGTGGAAGTTGGGAGAGCTAAAGTGGGACTAATTTGTCTGAGACATTGTGAAGCCAGTGGGAAGGACCACATGAGCCACACTCTATGGTACATGCGTTTAAAGTCAGCTTTGCACCTCTTAGAGAAAGTCAGTGAATGTTCTGCTGTTTCCACTCTCTTCTGTCGACATGTATATTGCATGACCAACGGGAAACATTTAGATGTTTTTGTAGTTTTTACGTTTGACTCAAAAAAGTGTGATGATGAGTTGTTGTTTTTTTTTTGTAACAGCTTTCAACATCAATGCTAAATTTTCCATTTCCTTGACAGTGTTGGGACTATAGTAAGTTTTAGCTGGCCCTAAACCAAGCTTGTCAGAAACTTAAAAGTTATGAAGGAGGAAGAGAAACAACAGGTAGCTTGGTTGTCATCTCTTCAGTTCTCAGTCAGTGGTGAGAAGGGTAATCCTCCCCACTTCATGTGGGTGCTACACAGCGGTGGTAGTTTCTCCCTCATCACTGTAAACCGCTTTGAGTGTGAGAAAGGTGCTATATAATATATAAATGCAAGGGATTATTATTATTATAGATTCCTAACTACAGCAGGGGAATGGAGAGAATGGCACTGATGTTTGCTGTGTCAGAAAACCAGTTGGCCCAGCTGTACAGAATTGCTCTGAATTGTGTTTTTGTAGGAATGCACCCAGCCAACTCAGTGTTCTTACAGTGTTGCCATAACGTTTTGAGGACGCTATGTTTGTAGGCTATGTACTGGCTCAAGAGTTGGTGTAAACATTGTGGTGGTGTGTATTCAGTTCAGCCAGTGCAGTTTTTTTAATGTTGTATTTTATATTGTTTTTAAACTTCATTTGTACAGAAAGAGTGAATTAAAGAGCTTCTGAGGCTTTTCTGCACTGTTTGCTACTTTGGCTGTTTTATTGGACTGTATGAAGCGAAAGGTCAAGAAGACCTGCTGTTGTAGTGAAGACCTGCTGTTAGTGCTCAATGCTTTTATTCATGCAATTTGTTTGAAAAATTCTCATTATCAGCCTGTAATGCTTGTGATGGAGACGGTGGTCTTCTGGAGAATCCAAGATTCACACGAAGGAGTGAGGTCATGTGATCTGTTTATGTGATCAGGGGAGCTGATTTGGGTTGATACTTAGTGTACTGTTTTGTGTCTGTGTACGTCTGTGAGTGTGTGTGTGTGTGTGTGTGTGTGTGTGTGCATGTGCACATCAATGTACGTGTATGTGTTTGCGTGTGGGTGTGTGTGTGTGTGTGTGTGCATTTATCCTTTATATGTGTGTGTGTGTGTGTGTACGTGTGTGTGCATGTGCACATGAATGTACGTGTGTGTGTTTGCGTGTGTATGTATGTGTGTGCCCAAATGTGTGCGTGCATGCATGTATGTACGTTTGTGTTTGTATGGGCATGTGCATGCATGTGTGTTGTGTGGTATGTATGTGCGTGTCCATATGTGTGTGTGTGTGTTTGTGTGTGTGCATGTGTACGTGTGTGTGCGTGTTGTGTGTGTGTGTGTGCGTGCGTGTGCGTGCGTATGTGTGTTGTGCATACATGTGTGGATGTCTGTTACAAGTCAGATGTGGTGGTATTTCATTGGCTATGCTCTAGCCCCTCCCCCTTGTGCTTCAAACTCTCTCTCAGGCTGTGTCCAAAATCGCTTCCTAGTGCACTATTTAGGGTATCAGCCATTTTGTTGAGTGTCCAAATTCAAAATGTCAAATTTGACACCCTAAATAATTCACTCAATATCCCCCACAATGCACCACAAAATGTAGGGTGCAAACAATGTACACTATATTACCGGAGACATTTTGGCGACGGCTGAACCTGCGATGTTCTACAAATGTTAATATAAATGCAAGTTTCATCTTGTATGTTAAATCAGAAATATAGGCTAAATAAACGCGTTAGATTAAATATATTACAAAGTGTTAACTATATATTTTTAATAACAATTATTACTATGTTTAATGGAAAATGCAATTTAATTAGCTAGCTAACTACCTAGTTAGCTAACTTACCTATCTACCTACAACGAGACAACAAAACCCTTGTTGAAAATAAAAAAGAACACTTTTTACCGTTTATTGCATGCTTTCTCACCAAGCCGGTGACCGCTGTCACGCAAGCGGCGCGCGTTGCTAAGTAACCTGCTCAGAAACGGTAGTGTCTGAAATCGCCTCACCAGTGAATCCCTATCTAGTGCTCTATGTAGATTCCCTAAGTAGTGTATAGGGAGGGAGTGAATGAGTGAGCGATTTCGGACACAGTATCTGTGTCTGATGTCACAGTTCTAATCCACTGTGAATTCCACTCAGCAGCTCCTGGTTCTGCATGATCATTTCAGTCAAACCGTCTCAAGTCTCTACGGATTCAGCAAATAAATGTTGTTTGTTTGCTTAAATCTGGGTATGCAGTTTCATGTTTCTGTTGTTTGTTTTTGTTTTTTCTCTCCCTTGGTGATGAAGCCTCTGTCATAATGGGTATGGCGTGTCATGGGCCTAAGACATATCTGCTATACTGTAATCCATGGGGTGTTTCCATACATTATGATTCAGTGTGTTTTCCTGTCATTTCCATGCTAAATGGAGCTGTATTATAGTTTATGTAAGTACAGTTAAGGGTCTCACACTAATACTTTCTCTCTAAGGGAAGAAACCCAAACATAAGATCTCTGATCTAGCGATTTAAGTATTTAATGTTGCCTCTGTAAAAAGTAATTAGTGTCATGCACACGTCAAAACCTCACACTCTGGGTTGGTATTATTTGCATAATTAATGTTTGAATCAGTACAGAGCAGCTGTAATGCACAGTGACTGACAGTTTAGCTGAACAGAAGCTATTTCTTAATTTGCAGGGAATTTGTTGAGGAATAACTGAAACGTCTCACTCTGACAGCTGTATGGATGTGTGGTGTACGAGTTGTGGAAGCAGTGATTTACCCACATTTTGGAAGTTAAGTTGGGTCTGTTCCACCACTGAAGGATGAAGCTAGTTTATGTTGTGTCCTGTTACCAAGCTGGCGATTTTCTTACTACAATGCTCACGTTTTTTTTTTTCAGTTAAGAATATAATACCAGGATATTTATGCATCCACCATTTACCCAGCCAATTAGCTGCCACCATTTACCCAGCCAATCAGCTGCCACCATTTATCCATCCAATCAGCTGCTTACTTATGCATGTTGTGCTTCAGCTGTTTGTCATTTAAGCTGAACTTTCTCACTCAAAACTCAATGAGCTGCTCTTCTTTCTGACCTGGTTTTGACCTCTTACCTCAATGTAGGCAGGTCTGTCTTCATCCATGGCTTTCTGCTGCATTACGTTACATTGCATTACAGTCACTTAACAAACTCTCTTATCCAGCGTTACATTGCATTACAGTCACTTAACAAACTCTCTTATCCAGCGTTACATTGCATTACAGTCACTTAAACTCTCTTATCCAGCATTACATTGCATTACAGTCACTTAGCAGACTCTCTTATCCAGCGTTACATTTCATTACAGTCACTTAACAGACTCTCTTATCCAGCGTTACATTGCATTACAGTCACTTAACAAACTCTCTTATCCAGCGTTACATTGCATTACAGTCACTTAGCAGACTCTCTTATCCAGCGTTACATTTCATTACAGTCACTTAACAGACTCTCTTATCCAGCGTTACATTGCATTACAGTCACTTAACAAACTCTTATCCAGCGTTACATTGTATTACAGTCACTTAGCAGACTCTCTATCCAGCGTTACATTGAATTACAGTAACTTAGCAGACTCTCTATTCAGCGTTACATTGCATTACAGTCACTTAACAAACTCTCTTATCCAGCGTTACATTGCATTACAGTCACTTAGCAGACTCTCTTATCCAGCGTTACATTTCATTACAGTCACTTAACAAACTCTCTTATCCAGCGTTACATTGCATTACAGTCACTTAACAAACTCTCTTATCCAGCGTTACATTGCATTACAGTCACTTAACAAACTCTCTTATCCAGCGTTACATTGCATTACAGTCACTTAACAAACTCTCTTATCCAGCGTTACATTTCATTACAGTCACTTAACAGACTCTCTTATCCAGCGTTACATTGCATTACAGTCACTTAACAAACTCTTATCCAGCGTTACATTGCATTACAGTCACTTAACAAACTCTTATCCAGCGTTACATTTCATTACAGTCACTTAGCAGACTCTCTTATCCAGCGTTACATTGCATTACAGTCACTTAGCAGACTCTTATCCAGCGTTACATTGCATTACAGTCACTTAACAAACTCTTATCCAGCGTTACATTGAATTACAGTCACTTAGCAGACTCTCTATCCAGCGTTACATTGCATTACAGTTACTTAACAAACTCTTATCCAGCGTTACATTGCATTACAGTCACTTAACAAACTCTCTTATCCAGCGTTACATTGAATTACAGTCACTTAGCAGACTCTCTTATCCAGCGTTACATTGAATTACAGTCACTTAGCAGACTCTCTATCCAGCGTTACATTGCATTACAGTCACTTAACAAACTCTTATCCAGCGTTACATTGCATTACAGTCACTTAACAAACTCTCTTATCCAGCGTTACATTGAATTACAGTCACTTAGCAGACTCTCTTATCCAGCGTTACATTGAATTACAGTCACTTAGCAGACTCTCTATCCAGCGTTACATTGCATTACAGTCACTTAACAAACTCTTATCCAGCGTTACATTGCATTACAGTCACTTAACAAACTCTCTTATCCAGCGTTACATTGCATTACAGTCACTTAACAAACTCTCTTATCCAGCGTTACATTGAATTACAGTCACTTAGCAGACTCTCTTATCCAGCGTTACATTTAATTACAGTCACTTAGCAGACTCTCTATCCAGCGTTACATTGCATTACAGTCACTTAACAAACTCTTATCCAGCGTTACATTTCATTACAGTCACTTAACAGACTCTCTTATCCAGCGTTACATTGCATTACAGTCACTTAACAAACTCTTATCCAGCGTTACATTGCATTACAGTCACTTAACAAACTCTCTTATCCAGCGTTACATTGAATTACAGTCACTTAGCAGACTCTCTATCCAGTGTTACATTGCATTACAGTCACTTAGCAGACTCTCTATCCAGCGTTACATTGCATTACAGTTACTTAACAAACTCTTATCCAGCGTTACATTGCATTACAGTCACTTAACAAACTCTCTTATCCAGCGTTACATTGAATTACAGTCACTTAGCAGACTCTCTTATCCAGCGTTACATTGAATTACAGTCACTTAGCAGACTCTCTATCCAGCGTTACATTGAATTACAGTCACTTAACACTCTTATCCAGCGTTACATTGCATTACAGTCACTTAACAAACTCTCTTATCCAGCGTTACATTGAATTACAGTCACTTAACAAACTCTTATCCAGCGTTACATTGCATTACAGTCACTTAACAAACTCTCTTATCCAGCGTTACATTGAATTACAGTCACTTAGCAGACTCTCTATCCAGCGTTACATTGCATTACAGTCACTTAGCAGACTCTCTATCCAGCGTTACATTGAATTACAGTCAATTAGCAGACTCTCTATCCAGCGTTACATTGAATTACAGTCACTTAACAAACTCTTATCCAGCGTTACATTGCATTACAGTCACTTAACAAACTCTTATCCAGCGTTACATTGAATTACAGTCACTTAGCAGACTCTCTATCCAGCGTTACATTACATTACAGTCACTTAACAAACTCTCTTATCCAGCATTACATTGCATTACAGTCACTTAGCAGACTATCCAGCGTTACATTACATTACAGTCACTTAACAAACTCTTATCCAGCGTTACATTGAATTACAGTCACTTAGCAGACTCTATCCAGCGTTACATTACATTACAGTCACTTAACAAACTCTCTTATCCAGCATTACATTGCATTACAGTCACTTAGCAGACTCTCTTATCCAGCGTTACATTGAATTACAGTCACTTAACAAACTCTCTTATCCAGCGTTACATTGCATTACAGTCACTTAACAAACTCTCTTATCCAGCGTTACATTGAATTACAGTCACTTAGCAGACTCTCTATCCAGCGTTACATTGCATTACAGTCACTTAACAAACTCTTATCCAGCGTTACATTGAATTACAGTCACTTAGCAGACTCTCTTATCCAGCGTTACATTACATTACAGTCACTTAACAAACTCTCTTATCCAGCGTTACATTGCATTACAGTCACTTAACAAACTCTCTTATCCAGCGTTACATTGCATTACAGTCACTTAGCAGACTCTCTTATCCAGCGTTACATTACATTACAGTCACTTAACAAACTCTCTTATCCAGCGTTACATTACATTACAGTCACTTAGCAGACTCTCTTATCCAGCGTTACATTGCATTACAGTCACTTTCACAGGGAGGTGAAGGCGTTATAGAGGATACATTTCACAGGGAGGTGAAGGCGTTATAGAGGATACATTTCACAGGGAGGTGACGGCGTTATAGAGGATACATTTCACATGGAGGTGACAGCGTTATAGAGGATACATTTCACATGGAGGTGACGGCGTTATAGAGGATACATTTCACATGGAGGTGAAGGCGTTATAGAGGATACATTTCACAGGGAGGTGACGGCGTTATAGAGGATACATTTCACAGGAGGGGAACTTTGGGAGGATGCATATCTCAAAGACTCTGACAGCCCAATCTTGATTGTATCATAATTAATTTAATTTAGCATGACTGTGGCTCTGTGTTCTCCACCCTAATGGCTGAGAGGGGCAGCGTAACAGCATGTTCAATTATTAACAACAGAGCTCTTTAGTTAGACCAGTCTCCCCACATTTATTATTCAACTCTTTTAGAGGAAAAGCGTTTAGGAACATGACCAATCTGATGAGCCTTTCGCCGATTGAAAGTCAGTGATGGATTTTGGGGCAGAAGGGAAGCAGTTTAGAATTGGGGACCCTGATAGAAAATCCAGTTACACTTTCTTATATTTTGAGGCTCCAGAATACGCAGTCTTGGGCTTCATCTTTAGGGAACACATAAATGCCGTTCTTTGTTTGTCAGGCAACAAAGTTTTTTTTATCTCAAAAAATGTCACTGCTTATAATCTCTCTGCTGCCGTATCATAGATAATACCACTCAACTATGCCCTTTGTTTCAGAGACAGCACTGGATCTCATTAAGCTTGCGACGCTGGATTTACATAATAAAAATGTCCTATTGTGGTATGCTTTTCCCTCAAGCAATTATTCCACAAGTAAAGACAGTAAAATGTTTTCTGTTTACGTCATGTCTGTTTCGCTTTGGTGCTAAAGTGTGTGTGTGTGTGTGTGTGTGTGTGTGTGTGTGTGTGTGTGTGGATGTTTATGATTTTGGATATGCATGTGTGCATGTTTACATGCGTGTGTGTTTTTCTGGAGATTGTTGTATGCAGCTGTGAGTTCTGTGTGTGCTAATGGGTTTTAGTCTGTCGATCACATTTTCTTATTTCTTATTTCACCTATTTCACATTTTCTTGGTTCGATGATATCTGTGAATTATGTAGGATTGTGCATGAGTGTGTGTGTTAGTGTGAGTGTGTGTGTGTGTATGTGTGTGAGTGTGTGCGTGTGTGTGTGTGTGTGTGTGTGTGTGTGTGTGTGTGCGCACATCAACACAGACATTTGAATTCTGTTTGGAAAGAGCAAACATCAGTGCGCAAACAAATGGACATGCATACACATACACCCACACACACACACACTCTCACACACACTCACACTCACACACACACACACACTCACATACACACACTCTCACATACACACACACTCACATACACAAGCTGAGTGTCTGAACAAACTCACACACACACACACTCACACACACTCACATACACAAGCTGAGTGTCTGAACAAACTCACACACTCACACACACACACACACACACACTCTCTCACACACACACACACAATCACATACACAAGCTGAGTGTCTGAACAAACTCACACACTCACACACACACACACACACACACACACACTCGCACACACTGCAGTTGTACAGGATGTGATGCCGTGAGTCTGAACCGGTGAAATGAAGCACTACCAGTAAAGGTAAAGTAGCCTGTCAACCTGGGCCTATGTCCAGCACCACAAACTGCAAAACAAATGCTCCACTGCTGTCTCCCAGAGCATAAACTACAGATGGTAAACTCATAAATCTTACACTGAATGCAAAACAATATATAGATTCCACTAAGCAGACTGTAAAAATCTTAATTTCTCATCACAATCCAATATTGTTCCAACACACTGCTATGTTATGTTATTCCAGTTAGTGGAATTGGGAACTATTGTATTTTTCAAATACACTCCTTATCCAAACCCTGGTTTAAGGTTCTTATACACAATATATACAGTATAAACACGCAATATGTATTATGCGGTCTCAGTAATCCATGTAAGGTCACTTCCACAGGTAGAATCTAAAACAACACAAATTGTGTCACTGTCTAAATACTTACAGACTGTGCTGATCCCCTAAAATGGGGGAACTATGTATAAAAAGTGATGTAATTCCTACACAGATCACCCAGTATGGTTGTAAATACCCTCAAATTAAAGCTAACAGTCTGCACATTATCCTCATCTTCATTTAAAATCTGTTGTGCTGGAGTACAGAGCCCAAAAAAATTATGCCACTGTCCAAATGTATATGCCACAGAGACTCCATAAATGACTGAACTGCTTTTGCACGTCTGTTCTCAGCCCTCATAGCTTCCAGTGTTTGCGGGGTACCTCTGTGGGTGTTTTAGGGTGCACTCTTTATGGGGTCACTCTTTTACAACACCATGCATGCATGTATGCATCTGGCAACCTCTCACCGGGCTCTCTGGGGACCTCTCGCCGGGCTCTCTGGCGACCTCTCACCGGGCTCTCAGGCGACCTCTCGCCGGGCTCTCAGGCGACCTCTCGCCGGGCTCTCTGGCGACCTCTCGCCGGGCTCTCTGGCGACCTCTCGCCGGGCTCTCAGGCAACCTCTCGCCGGGCCCCCCTGGCGACCTCTCGCCGGGCTCTTTGGGGACCTCTCGCCGGGCTCTGTGGCGACCTCTCGCCGGGCTCTCTGGGGACCTCTCGCTGGGCTCTCAGATGACCTCTCACCGGGCTCTCAGGCGACCTCTCGCCGGGCTCTCTGGCGACCTCTCGCTGGGCTCTTTCAGATGTTTTCAGTGATGTCATTAGTGCTGAATTGATGCTGCATTATCGCGGCTTCAGCACATCCTCTCCGCCTCGTTGGATTTGAAAAAGCAGGGCAGAGCTCTTCAGCGATCCGCTCCTGGCCGAGGCGCCGACAAACTTCAGATCAAACGGCGGCTAACGATCGTCGCACATGGCAGGAGTCGGCGAGCTGAGAAATGAAGATTAAACACCGTGCCGAGAGCCCATCAAAACGAAACTGGCTAAAAAAAAGCGGAAAAACATCATTGCTGGAACGGGGGGTGTTTTAGGATCCGCCTAAAAAAGAGTGGAGACGCATCTGGAGGCAGAGTGGGCTATTATGGGTAGAGCGGTCCATGACAATTGAGGGTATTGAGTGAATACAAAAAACTTTCTCTCCCAATCTCTGGCAAGAAACTTTATCTGTCCTACAGTGGGTTTATTGGGCAAAAAGAAAACACATTTTCCAAAGTGAATCAATACAGTAGCTGCCCCGTAGCTTATGGGTCGCTGTAATTGGATTTCTGGTGCTCAACAGAGTGACCATCAGGCTGAGAGAGAGCTTTTCACACTTCAGGGACATAAGTTGTGTTTTATTGTTCGAGTTCATCTGCTATTATGTTCCACAATATATTAGTCAATGTGCTTTTGACTAATTAAACTTGATTTATTTTAATGCCCTGTCCCTCTGTGTAGCCGTTGATGTGAATGGAGTTTTTTTTTTTTTCCCCTCAAAGTGTTATGATCGGTGAAATCAGGAACCCAATAGCAGGCAGGAGTGAACAAAAACGATGATTTATTCCAAAGGAACAAAATCACAGTCCAGGGGGAAGTCAAGACAGGCAGGGGTCATGCACGGGAAGACACGGCAGAGGTACAGAATAACAATCCAAAAGAATAGTCGCGAGAACACGTTCAGGGGTCGAAGCCAGAAAAACCGTCAAAAACAAATAACAAAAGAACAGACTGCCAAAAACTACAAACTCGGAAAAACAACACTAAAACAAACAAAACACTCGGAAACAGATATACTAATTAGAACAACTCACGTGAAAAGAATGACGAACTCGCGACGAGGAACAAAGACAGCAGGTATATATGCAGGTGTAGACAGGTGCAGACAATTAGGTTGAGAGCAGCAGGAAATGGAAAACAGCAAGAGAGCTAAGACATTTAACAAGGCAATTAGTAATTCGTTAGTAATTATCCTATCCTAGCCCTGTCGTTAGTGAATTAGTTAAGACAATGACTGGATACGTAAGGAAACACTAAACAGCTGTGGAAACGTGATGAGAATTAAATTGTTAGTTTGTGTTAGTAATAATTCTATTAAACCCTGACATTAGTAGATTAGTTAACCACCCCGTGTTTAGCCAGTTAGTAATAATAAGTCCTATATAAATGTTAGTAGTGCAGGGTAATACGAACGAAGTGTACAGAAACGAAAGTAAAACTCCGTAAGAGGGAGCGAGAGATTCAGCACAGAACGCAAGGCTGCGGAAAACATTGAAAAGTGTATGCTACCGAAACTGACAATACAATACATGACAGAATAACCAAAACAAACTCAGAACATAACACAAAGAGGTTATAGGCTGAGAATCAGTCCCAGTTTTAAAGGTCAGACAATTGATCCTGAGGTCACTGTCTGGTTGAATTTATCTTGTAATCGCACAGCTGACTGGTGCTTGCAAACCCAGCCTCTTACATACAGAGAAACTAAATGTGGAAAAGCACCTGGTTTTCACTGTAGGCTTTTTCAAGGCAGGAGGTTCATTCTTTCTTATTTTTGTTTCCAAAGCTGATTGTTCAAAATATCAAAATGGAGTTTTGCAGGAGGCTGAATCTCTGCCACATTATTATATTATTATGTATAACACTATTCTATTATTATTATATGGCACTTTAAAGCACAACTGAACTTTGGTAGAACTTTGTGTTGTGTAGTTACCTGGCCATGATATGAGTCCAAATGGTGGCGAAATATGTTCGTTAGTTGCTCTGTGCTCCCCTGGGGTGATCATCCAGAATATGGTATTTGTTGCTCTCCATTCATTACATTACATTACATTACAGGCATTTAGCAGACGCTCTTATCCAGATCGATTTACACAACATTAATTCATTCACTTCTAAAGGGCAGCTAAAACGGTCTCAAAATGACACTTCTAGCACGTATGCGACCAGGAAAGAAGCGGATTCTGTAGAAAAAGTAACCACGTATTTTTTTTCATGTCGGCTAATTTAAATGATTTATAAAGTACTATTTTTTTTCAATGTTGTTACCAAGCTACCAGAAAAGACTACCAAAATGTCAGCTGGTCGGAACATTTAATAAAAATGAAAAAAACGTAAGAGACATGCTTATTGCTTAGTTCGCGATCGTATATGTGCTAGAAGTGTCATTTTGAGACCGTTTTAGCTTCTTCATAGAAGTGAATGGAGAGCTACAAATCAAGGTGAGCTTTGAGCTGAAATTGAAACTATGTTGTTGCTATATACATCTGATTGAAAGCAATTAACATTATATACATTATTTATAGATTTTGGCCTTATTTCTGCTCTCAAAACTCACGGGGAAGACCATTATGTGACAGCTTTTTAGAAAAATTCTCCTGGGGGTGCATGCCCCCAGACCCCCCATAGTCCCCCCAAAGAGGCTTAGTCCCCCTAAACATATACTTCTGGTGGCACCACTGCCCCCCCATACTCCAAGATATGGGGGTCTTCCTGGTGAAATAATTGGGAATATTACACATGAAACACTAAGATGGGGGTCTTCCTGGTGAAATAATTGGGAATATTACACATGAAACGCTAAGATGGGGGTCTTCCTGGTGAAATAATTGGGAATATTACACATGAAAAGCTAAGATGGATGTGCAGATTTGTGGAGAGCTCTTTCCGAAATGTGAGCTTGTGAGCCTGTGAAGGACAGTACGTCTGATAAACAGGTGAGCTCTGTGCTGAATATGGCTTCCTGTGAAGAGTTACGTGTATAACACCCCCCCTTCCCTGAACCTTCACAGCTCAGCACTGAACGAATAACACTAACACTCAAAGGTACATTTAGAGAGAGCGAGAGAGCGGGCGAGCGAGAGAGAAAATCCCTGCTCTGAAAAACCCGTCTCTGTGCTCTGCGGTATCTGGCTTCTCTGAGACTGGTTCTGGCTGCACTGTGACTGGTTTCTCTACCTGGAATCACAAACATTTCAGCTCTGCCTCATTCCAATAAAGCCTCACTGAGCAAAATGCCTTCAAGCAGCACATCCTTAAGTTTGTCTAAAAGGCGTATCCTTACAGGAACAGCATTTCCTTTTTCTCTGTTAAAACTAAATCAGACTCTTTATAGCAACATGTGGTCAATAAGGATACATTTGGAAGTAATGGAAATAATTTCAGAGATTTTAAAATGTCAGATTTGTTTGATTTTAAAAAGGAAGGGGTTCAATATTTTTTGAAGCTACACAAAGTTTCCTGAGTGATGATTTGTTTTCTGCTTTGGGGGGCATGTGTACATTATGTGTACATTATGTGTACATTATTATTCAAGAAATCGCATCACAATTTAGAATTTAGTCATTTAGCAGATGTTTTTAGCCAAAGGGAAAAAGTGCCTTTCACATAAGCAAATTCCATAAGAGCTAGCCTAGAGATAGGTACAGTTACTATCATCGAGATTTAATATAACAAGGTGAGCTTTGAGCTGAAATTGAAACTACGTTGTTGCTATATACATCTGATTTTACAAAAGTATTTTGTACAAAACATGCACAACACATTCACCAATCACTCTGAATAATTTTGTTCATAAGACTTTCTTTAAAACATTTTTACAAACATTTCGGGATTAACTGATGTTTGCGTTCTGTGCTTCTGTTGAACCCAAGAAAAAATACCAAATAAGAAAACATTGGTGAATTCCAGAATGTTCTTAAAAACGTTTTAAAGAACATTTTTAGAACAAAATAGTTTAGAATGGTTAGAACAGAATGGTTGGTGAATGAGGCCCCTGGTACAATGTTCTTTTCAAAGTATTTTCAAAGTAAAAGCCTCAGTTAAGTCTGAATTGAAGCAGCTGGCAAATTTGCTGCCATATACCCAATATTAGGACACAAACCAATCATTAAATGACAAAATTTTGTCACTGGCTGCAAGATGGCTTTGTATAATTCAGAAAAGTCACTTAATTGGTATGGTGATATGGTACCAGATTAATCTGGGAGGATTTATTTTTGTTGAATTGAATTTGAACTCTCTTTGAGACAACTGCTGCTTCTGAATGAATCTAGGCCACAATTTCCTGAGTTTAATGAATGCTCTTGTGGATACAGCATATAAATCTGCCTAAAAAGGGTTCTTGCAAAAGAAGTGTTTAAATATACACATAAATTGCAGGTTAATACCTTCAACTAAAATAAAATAAATAAATATATAAGCAAATGACAGTGAGTTCAAAAACAACAACAGTCAATCAATGACAAAAATATCTTCTTCCAGAATACCTACACAGTAACTTGACCAAATGAACTAGAAGCTTAAAATATACTGACGTGTATTACCATAGAATAAAGGTAGGTTGTCATGGAAACTGCAAGCATAGTACTTACAGTATGTTTGGTGAGTCTACATTAAAACTAGAAAAATAAGGGAATATCGAAAAAAAAGCATACATTAACGGGGTCATCTCTCCACCCTGCCACCTCTTTCAGGCTGATATATTTGTTTAATATTATTAATATTACTAAAACAGTAAAGTAAAGTCAGTGTTAACTGTTATTTTTAAGACACTTGGCTAAAAGAAATTCAAGAAGGTTATTATTTGGGCAGTTCAAATTTTGATGGTTGGTACTGAAGTGGGACGGTGTTTTGAGGCCAGGGGTTGGTACTGAAGTGGGACGGTGTTTTGAGGCCAGGGGTTGGTACTGAAGTGGGACGGTGTTTTGAGGCCAGGGGTTGGTACTGAAGTGGGACGGTGTTTTGAGGCCAGGGCAGTTCCAATGTTTTCTGAGAGGATAGGGGTGCAGTTCCAGTGTTTTCTGAGAGGATAGGGGTGCAGTTCCAGTGTTTTGTGAGAGGATAGGGGTGCATGTTTTTAAAGCAGCGGCTGCTTTTTTGTGTGCAATCATGATCAGGAGGCCAGTCCCCCCAGTGTTTTTATCTGTAAATAAAATTGAACTGAACTTGCGATGACGCTGACTATAAATGTTCTGCATGCAGATAAGGATTAAAGTAATTTGCTGAGCAGACCATTTAAATTGCTTACATTTTACATATTGTGCAGCCAAATCTTACAGCTGGAGATATGGAGGTAAATTTCTATGCTCAAGGGAGCAATATCCATTCTTGTTTTTTAAAACAGAAACATACAAGTCTGATGTTCAAGGCTGTAGACCATTCAGCACACGTTTTATTCAGCACAAGCTGCAAAAATCAATAATCAACCCAGCTCCTAATTAAACTACAGTTCCCATGATGCATAGAGTGCAAATTGAGTTAGGTCATATTGGGACTGCTTTATCTGGTTTCCAAGGCGATTTGAAGCCTAATCTGAGTCACAATCAGTCACTGAGGATATTACAAGACAGAGAAATAAAAGCGTGAGTAATTTGCTAAACATTGCTCTCCACTTCCATCGCTGGTGTAGGGAGGGAACGTCTTGCTCTTCACTTCTATCGCTGGTGTAGGGAGGGACCGTCTTGCTCTTCACTTACATCGCTGGTGTAGGGAGGGACCGTCTTGCTCTTCACTTACATCGCTGGTGTAGGGAGGGACCGTCTTGCTCTTCACTTACATCGCTGGTGTAGGGAGGGACCGTCTTGCTCTTCACTTACATCGCTGGTGTAGGGAGGGACCGTCTTGCTCTTCACTTACATCGCTGGTGTAGGGAGGGACCGTCTTGCTCTTCACTTCCATCGCCGGTGTAGGGAGGGACCGTCTTGCTCTCCACTTCCATCGCTGGTGTAGGGAGGGACCGTCTTGCTCTCCACTTACATCGCCGGTGTAGGGAGGGACCGTCTTGCTCTCCACTTACATCGCCGGTGTAGGGAGGGACCGTCTTGCTCTCCACTTACATTGCTGGTGTAGGGAGGGACTGTCTTGCTCTCCACTTACATCGCTGGTGTAGGGAGGGACCGTCTTGCTCTCCACTTACATCGCTGGTGTAGGGAGGGACCGTCTTGCTCTCCACTTACATCGCTGGTGTAGGGAGGGACTGTCTTGCTCTCCACTTACATCGCTGGTGTAGGGAGGGACCGTCTTGCTCTCCACTTACATCGCTGGTGTAGGGAGGGACCGTCTTGCTCTCCACTTACATCGCTGGTGTAGGGAGGGACTGTCTTGCTCTCCACTTACATCGCTGGTGTAGGGAGGGACCGTCTTTGTGTGTGTTATATGCCTTGTTTAGGAAAAAAATCTGATTGGTTCCTATCATACAATGATTATTTGTGCCTGCAGGGAAAGAAGGTGGAATGGTGTATGGATGCTACTGAAAGCTTAAATGCTGAGAAACTTTGATTCCACCTCCTGTTGTGAAGTTCATTAGAGCATAAAGACGCTGTGCGCTGCTACCAGACCACTGCCGTCAGCCAAGCTGAAGACTAAGCAGGGCTTCTCCGATATTCCCTTTGGTGAGAGAAAACATCAGTCTTCAGCCTGTAATTACCCTGGTAAATGCAGGGCTTTGGAAGCTGAAGGGTCAGAGGGGCACAGCATGCAGGCTGTCAGTAAAAAAGCCACCTGTTATTTTGTCTTTCTGGTGTAATGAGATACATACATATGGTCCGGCTGCTGGAAAACATTTTAAATCATCAAGTTATGATCGTGAAGCAAAGCTGCTGCACTCTTTTGGTCAAATGAGACATATAAAAAAAGAGTTTCTTTGCTCCTACAGAAAACCAATCAAACACATCCTGGAAACCCAACCAGCAAATCACAGCATCCTTTCCTGCAGAATTTTTTTTTCTCATCATTGTATGTTTCTTTCACGGATTACTCTTTCACATTCAAAACTGTATGATTAGGGTCTACACCAGTGGTCCCCAACCCTGTTCCTGGAGATCTACCTTCCTGTAGGTTTTCACTCCAACCCTAGCGCACCTCATTCAACAGCTAGAGATCTCATTGAGCTGCTCATTAGCAGAATCAGGTGTGCCAAATTAGGGTTGAAATGAAAACCTACAGGACGGTAGATCTCCAGGACCAGGGTTGGGGTCCACTGGTTTACACACTCCCATCTGTCACGTCAGACTTCATAATCAATGGCAGTTGATCAAAAAATGTCCCACACATGAAAGGAGAGCACACGGACACAAGAAGAATGCCATGCATTAAGAATTCTTAGATGGATTCATTAGTCATTGAAGCTAAAACAGAGTTATTTAAACTGTTGGTAAATTGCAGTAAATTTAATGTATTATTTACACTGGAGATTGAGACATAGAAAGGCATGTGAGAAGAAGAGCTCCCCAGAGAGTGTTTTCCTGATTCCAGCGCACGTTTCTTTTGCACTTCAACACCTTAAAATGGAAATGTGCCAATGCTGGAGTACGCCTGAATGCTGCTTTTTACAGAAGTGTATCTGCTCAACCAGCCACGTGCAGTTATATAAACATTAGTCTCATGCTGTCTGATTAGTCAATGCCCAATCTGCTACCCCTTTCACAGAGAAATCCACTTTCACAGAGGGATGATAATCCACCCACCAGAACCAGAGCCTCATCAAAACATCACGAGAAGCACGATAATCCACCCACCAGAACCAGAGCCTCCCATCAAAACATCACGAGAATCCACCCACCAGAACCAGAGCCTCCCATCAAAACACCACGATAATAGGCCGCCGCGGTAGTACAACGGTAAGAGCGCTGACTTTCAGTCAGCGCAGTTGTACTCCGAGGATCGGGGTTCGCACCCACCAGAACCAGAGCCTCCCATCAAAACATCACAAGAATCCACCCACCAGAACCAGAGCCTCCCATCAAAACTCCATGAGAATCCACCCACCAGAACCAGAGCCTCCCATCTACTACTACTTGGGTGACGGGGCGGTGGTTTGGGTAGGGGTCTAGCGGGGGGGGGATTGGGGGGGGGGAATTGAATCAAATAGGGGTAAAAATGGGAGAAAAAAAGAGGAAAACATCACGAGAATCCACCCACCAGAACCAGAGCCTCCCATCAAAACACCACGATAATCCAGCCACCAGAACCAGAGCCTTCCATCAAAACTCCACGATAATCCACCCACCAGAACCAGAGCCTCCCATCAAAACATCACAAGAATCCACCCACCAGAACCAGAGCCTCCCATCAAAACATCACGAGAATCCACCTACCAGAACCAGAGCCTCCCATCAAAACTCCACGAGAATCCATCCACCAGAACCAAAGCCTCCCATCAAAACTCCACGAGAATCCACCCACCAGAACCAGAGCCTCCCATCAAAACATCACGAGAATCCACCCACCAGAACCAGAGCCTCCCATCAAAACTCCACGAGAATCCACCCACCAGAACCAGAGCCTCCCATCAAAACTCCACGAGAATCCACCCACCAGAACCAGAGCCTCCCATCAAAACTCCACGATAATCCACCCACCAGAACCAGAGCCTCCCATCAAAACATCACGAGAATCCACCCACCAGAACCAGAGCCTCCCATCAAAACTCCACGAGAATCCACCCACCAGAACCAGAGCCTCCCATCAAAACATCACGAGAATCCACCCACCAGAACCAGAGCCTCCCATCAAAACTCCACGAGAATCCACCCACCAGAACCAGAGCCTCCCATCAAAACTCCACGAGAATCCACCCACCAGAACCAAAACTTTTCATCATAGCACCACCAGAAGCATTCGCTTTACTTCTGTTCAGAACCACATGCAGATTGCACACATGCACACTGGATTGGTTAAAAAAATGTGCTGTGCTAATTATCCTGTAGACTATAAACTATCTTGTCTACTGTTGCATCCTGCAGCTTCTATGGTGGAAAAAAAAATCTAATTTCAATTTGAACACAATTATTTAAATTCCATCCCACACAAAATGCCTGACTTCCCTGGTTCTGTTCAGTTGACCCACTCTGGTAATTAAATTGCTACAGTTTCTAGCATATTGTGCAGGTTTTGCGGGGTAGAGATGAAAGTCTGATTGAACAGGTTTAAAATGTTACTGTTTCCTGTTTCTTGTGGATTCACCACTTTAGTTACTTAAAAAGAAAGTAATGGTTTCTGCTAGCCCATCCAGCACGGGGTATATAGGCCCTGCAATAGAGTTGTTTAGGAGAGCGTTGGAAAAATCTCAAACAATAATAAACCTGACTCATCCTGACCCTTTTTCATCTCAAGATGATTGGGCAGTGGCTCAGTGAAGGTATTCACCGAACCACTGTGAGCGTTTCATTCTCACATCCTATCAGTGAACAATGACCATTTACCCTTCTCTTTTCAGCTTTCGAAAGAAAATCCTACGTGTGCAGACAGAGGCTGAACCACACACCCCCACACTGCTCGACTGAAGCTAGCAGTCTGTGCAGTTATCCATTTAACTCAGTCATCCAGCTTTTTACTTCAGTCCATGTTCCAGATTTGTGAGGGTTCTAGGTTGCCCCCTACTGGCCCACCAACGCAATGTTCTGCAGCAACTTTTTCCAGGATGTCTCCCATCCAAGTACCAACCAAACCCACACCTGCTTAGCTTTAATTCTTCAGCAGGAGCAGAGTGAATGGTGGTTTGGTTTAAAGAGTCTTTACAGCTTGCTTACAAGACCTGGGCTGCATTCGAATAGTCAAATTCGAGCAAGGAAGGATCCTTTAGATTGCATGAACCAGAAATAGTTTCCGGGCGAACATGCTCAGGACTGTTCGAATTTTTTATATTGAGAAGGAAAGGAGCTTCACCACTCATTTTATCCGTCCTTTCACAAAGGATGCTCTGGACCATCCTTTTCAGAAGGAAGGTAGTATTTGCGCCCCACAATGCAATGCCGCCAATGTTTTCATAAGCATCTGAGTTTTCCGGAACCTACCGAATTCAAACAACAAGGCAAACATCTGAGAAATACCAGAAATCTAAATGTGAATAGCTAGTATTGTTGGTTAGTAGTGGCTTATAATAGAAAGTAAACTATTACACAATCAGACAATACACCAAATTTATTAAGAGGCTAAATTTTGCAGAGATAAAACGAACAGTTCAAGTGAAATGCAGACGGCAATGATACGCCTTTTGTCGTAATTTTTTTGTGAAGTTGTAGTTCGCTATGTTGAACAGTCATGTCAATATGACTGGACGTCGCACCACAACGCAAGGTAGAGAAGGAGGTTCGAATTCCACAGTGGATGCTAGATTCCTTGTAAATCTCTCTTTCCAACTTTTCCTTGACCCCTATGACATTTTCTGGCGAGGTCAAGAAAAATTTGCAAGGAAAGGAAAAAGGAGCTCTTTTTTGACTATTTGAATGCAGCCACACTGTTTGAGATCCATACTCTGGACATTCTAACGTGCCATTCATGTTGGCAAAATGGCTGCCGTTTGTTTTCTGTGAGAGCAGCGTTGGACATTATCCACTGAAAATCTCAACAATCTGCATTGAAATCCTCACATCTCTTTTCAAAATTTGGTTAGGAAGATCTGGTGCATAGCTGACGAAAGATTTGTGGACTAATCTTTTTTTTATTGTTATTATTTTCCATGATTAGATACAGCATGCATTTGGGCTCAGTTGGATTTTGGTTTCCAAGCCATTCATGGGTCCTGGCTTGCTGAATTGTTTTTCAATACCATTCGGCAGCAGGTAAGAATTGTGCGTATGTGTATATTTTTTATATCTCTTATTTTTTCATCTAAGATTAAACGTAACAACAAGAAATAAAATGCAAGTCTTTCTTGCAAGTGCCCATGGATGCTACAAATGGAAGAATTGATTCAATTTCATAAAATATGTGCACAGCCTGCAATTTTTCCTGCATGATTTGTATGTTTCCTTTTTAACTCCTATATCCTTTTGAGCTTTCAACATTTCAATCAATGCATCACAAATTCTCAGTTAAATCAGAATATCAGGAAGGTCAGTCGAGGAGAAACAACATCCTGATTGATGGCAAATGAATCATGGCATGATACTGAGGGTAAAGCTAGACAAATATTGGTTGGGAACCTGGCATTGGACCTCAAGAAAATTGAGGTGAAGAGAACTCACAGAATGTGATAATTCAAAGGCATTCTTGGCCAGCCAAGGTGAATTGTCAGGAAACTTCTTTGTTTGACTAAGGGGAAATGCTAAAGAGTGCAAAGTCATTCAAAACATGGGGATGAAAGCGAGGGAGCTGCTTCCACTACTTAAATAAGCAGCAGAGATATGATCGGCTCATATGTCCACCCTCCTCTTCATCCCAAATAGAATGTTTGGTTATTTAATTAATGTTTTCTTTTTCTTATATTTAAGCTAATCATGATTTGATCCACAGATTATTTCCTTGTCGGATAAAGACATTTTAACATCAAATTAAATGAGATTTTCCACCCATTTAACCTGTATGACAATGATCGTCAGGACTATGAAAATTGTCTCAATCCAGATTAAGTTTTTAATTACATAAATCTACACGATGCCTCTAGTCAGGATTATATTATTGGGCCAAGTACATGTGGTTATTATACTGGAAACCATTTTAATACGATGCTGTCTACTCTGTGTAATGCAACTAAAATTTGATCTATACTTTTCATCATAAGATTTGTAGCTTTATGGAAAATATGAGTTATAAAAAATCCAAGGTTACTAACCATGGGTGGTTACACTTCCATTCGTCAATGTACAGTACGTAATGGTGGAGGTGTCTTTATTTGCAAAAAGGTTTTATATGGACTTAGAAATACAATTCAAATGTTTAATATTGAGTTTCTTTTTATTGAGGATCCTGTATGTTTATAAAATGGTGGAAAATTTGCTGGTGGGAATCATCAGCTCATTTTTAAACTTTTCCACTCAATTAAATTATTTTAGAAAATCCGGTATTAATTGGTTTGTTTATATAAACAAACTTTGGATCACTAAAGGTCTAGGTAAATCTGCTGCAATAAAATTAAGTTCAAAATTTAAAGTGCAAAATCAGTAAAATGTCAGTAGCTTACAAAATTATATAAATATAGCATCTCAGAATATAGCCAAAAAAATTAATTACATTGATAAATGTACTTTCAATAAGCAAACAGAGAACATCTCAATCAACATAGTGGTATGACAGCAGGACTAAATCAGGGGTGCAGGTGTAACATAGTGTTATGACAGCAGGACTAAAGCTTAAAGTGCAGGGGTAACATAGTGTTATGACAGCAGGACTAAAGCTTAAAGTGCAGGGGTAACATAGTGTTATGACAGCAGGACTAAAGCTTAAAGTGCAGGGGTAACATAGTGTTATGACAGCAGGACTAAAGCTTAAAGTGCAGGGGTAACATAGTGTTATGACAGCAGGACTAAAGCTTAAAGTGCAGGGGTAACATAGTGGTATGACAGCAGGACTAAAGCTTAAAGTGCAGGGGTAACATAGTGGTGTGACAGCAGGACTAAAGCTTAAAGTGCAGGGGTAACATAGTGTTATGACAGCAGGACTAAAGCTTAAAGTGCATGGGTAACATAGTGGTATGACAGCAGGACTAAAGCTTAACATGCAGGGGTAACATAGTGGTATGACAGCAGGACTAAATCAGGGGTGCAGGGGTAACATAGTGTTATGACAGCTGGACTAAAGCTTAAAGTGCAGGGGTAACATAGTGGTATGACAGCAGGACTAAAGCTTAACATGCAGGGGTAACATAGTGTTATGACAGCTGGACTAAATCAGGGGTGCAGGGGTAACATAGTGTTATGACAGCTGGACTAAAGCTTAAAGTGCAGGGGTAACATAGTGTTATGACAGCAGAACTAAAGCTTAAAGTGCAGGGGTAACATAGTGTTATGACAGCAGGACTAAAGCTTAAAGTGCAGGGGTAACATAGTGGTATGACAGCCGAACTAAAGCTTAAAGTGCAGGGGTAACATAGTGGTATGACAGCAGAACTAAAGCTTAAAGTGCAGGGGTAACATAGTGTTATGACAGCAGGACTAAAGCTTAAAGTGCAGGGGTAACATAGTCGTATGACAGCAGAACTAAAGCTTAAAGTGCAGGGGTAACATAGTGTTATGACAGCAGGACTAAAGCTTAAAGTGCAGGGGTAACATAGTGGTATGACAGCAGGACTAAAGCGAGCAGGGGTAACATAGTGTTATGTCAGCTGGACTAAAGCTTAAAGTGCAGGGGTAACATAGTGTTATGACAGCAGGACTAAAGCTTAAAGTGCAGGGGTAACATAGTGTTATGACAGCTGGACTAAATCAGGGGTGCAGGGGTAACATAGTGTTATGACAGCTGGACTAAAGCTTAAAGTGCAGGGGTAACATAGTGTTATGACAGCAGAACTCAAGCTTAAAGTGCAGGGGTAACATAGTGTTATGACAGCAGGACTAAAGCTTAAAGTGCAGGGGTAACACAGTGTTATGACAGCCGAACTAAAGCTTAAAGTGCAGGGGTAACATAGTGGTATGACAGCAGAACTAAAGCTTAAAGTGCAGGGGTAACATAGTGTTATGACAGCAGGACTAAAGCTTAAAGTGCAGGGGTAACATAGTCGTATGACAGCAGAACTAAAGCTTAAAGTGCAGGGGTAACATAGTGTTATGACAGCAGGACTAAAGCTTAAAGTGCAGGGGTAACATAGTGGTATGACAGCAGGACTAAAGCTTAAAGTGCAGGGGTAACATAGTGTTATGACAGCAGCACTAAAGCTTAACATGCAGGGGTAACATAGTGGTATGACAGCAGGACTAAATCAGGGGGACAGGGGTAACATAGTGGTATGACAGCAGGACTAAATCAGGGGGACAGGGGTAACATAGTGGTATGACAGCAGGACTAAATCAGGGGTGCAGGGGTAACATAGTGGAATGACAGCAGGACTAAATCAGGAGGGCAGGGGTCCCCATCCCTGTTCCTGCAGTTCTACTCTCCCAAGAATGTTTTACTTCTGACCAATTTTCTAAGCACCTGATTCTACCACTAATGATCTCTCATACTAATGAATTAAGAATGTCATTAGTGGAATTGGGTGGTTGGAGAACTGGTTGTAAGTAAAACATTCTGGAATTTCTGAGACTGCAGTGGAAGCAGCTGTGGACCCTGCTGTACTTTTTACATCCTGAATCATTTTACAGCCTTGATTTGTGCCCCCACCACATGCTCTAACACAGCCCACTGAACACTCATTTTCTCTGCTCGTGGAGCTGTAGAAAAGACATCATTTATATAGCAGGGGCTTGGAGCACACATGGTCAAAACCCTGAAGGTCCTGTGACAGGAATGGAAAATGTGTGCTGTAGCCACTGAATTAATATGTGTTCTCTTCAGAGAATAAGAACATTTTATCATAGATTCATTTTTATTTATATAGCCTTTATTTATGCAGGAGCCACATTGTCATCCATCTGTCAGGGGAATAGAACCAGTGATTTGAAGAAAATAAATAAATCAAAGAAAGAAAGTACACTGTGTGTACCTGCTCCCCACTTCATATTGCACCATTCAATCTACATGCCATTCTCAAAATAGATGGTTGTCCAACAGCTTATACAAGTTACTTTTAGCTGCCTGCAGCAATATAAGATTGAAGCAAATTATATACAATCCATCATGACTATAGGGTAACAAGTTCAAACATAGTATCGTGAAACTTGAAACATAACTACTGTATATTAATTTACGAGGCTACGAATAAACTTATTAAAGTTCTGTGCAACCGCTCCAAGTGCACTATATATGAATATACATGCAGTACAACAAGGAAGGGCATATAGAGTGCAATTAAAGTGCAATACTCCCCCATATTGCTTTTATCTCTCTCATGCACAATGGGAGTGATATACATTTTGTTTAAAACATTCATAAAGGCTCTTGTGATTAATGTCCCTGATGTAACTGTTCTGTGCCACACGTTTCTTTCTCAATGAGACTTCTGAGACTTCACATATCTTTTACGGACCAATCAACAAATCACAAAAGATGACATTCTAAAATTCACTTCAGAGGAAACCTTCAAGATTATTGCAGCTAGCCGTGCCGTACTCAGTGAGGTTGTGAGATTCTAATTTTTTATCTTCAGTTTGGAATCAATAATCGCTTGTTTAACACTCAACTATTTAACTACTTTAACTATTATTTTAATTCTGTAGCTAATGGCAGCATCTGGTGAGGCTCAAACTCTGTCTCCAGAGCCACCTGCATTAACCACTGCACTATTGAAGAATTGACCTTTAGCGGGGCCGTTAGGCTGCCGTTAGGCCGCCGTTAGGCTGTTCTGAGTGCATACCTCAGATGTACTGGTGTATGACTGTGCAATGAACTGCCACTGCCTGAAACATGCACAACCCATAACCCACAATGCACTGAATATCATTGGAGAGTAAACTTGCAACTCATTAGAACGGACAGATGCTGTTCCTGGCACAATACAATGATTTAGGATTAGACACATCAGTGGTGATTTAGGATTAGACACATCAGTGGTGATTTAGGATTAGACACATCAGTTGTGATTTAGGATTAGACACATCTGTGGTGATTTAGGATTTGTGCCTATAATCGCTGTGAGCTTTGTGCCTATAATCGCTGTGAGCTTTGTGCCTATAATCACTGTGAGCTTTGTGCCTATAATCGCTGTGAGCTTTGTGCCTATAATCGCTGTGAGCTTTGTGCCTATAATCGTTGTGAGCTTTGTGCCTATAATCACTGTGAGCTTTGTGCCTATAATCGTTGTGAGCTTTGTGCCTATAATCGTTGTGAGCTTTGTGCCTATAATCACTGTGAGCTTTGTGCCTATAATCACTGTGAGCTTTGTGCCTATAATAACTGTGAGCTTTGTGCCTATAATCGCTGTGAGCTTTGTGCCTATAATCGCTGTGAGCTTTGTGCCTATAATCGCTGTGAGCTTTGTGCCTATAATCGCTGTGAGCTTTGTGCCTATAATCGCTGTGAGCTTTGTGCCTATAATCGCTGTGAGCTTTGTGCCTATAATCACTGTGAGCTTTGTGCCTATAATCGTTGTGTAATAATCAAATGGTCGATAATGGGCTTTGATGTCAGGCAAAGCTTTTTTTCCCCGTTGAGTTCCTGTCAGACGAGATCAGCCTCGGGTTTGTTCTCTCACATCTTTCTCCTGGTGATCGTATTGCCAGCTGAATGGTGATGAGTGCTTACAGTGTCCTTGTCATTTAAAAACTAAATCGTGTAGATAAAAGCAGCTGTTGGGAAAAGGCAAAAATAGTGTTTCAGACAATCATCAACAAACTTTATTTTTCCAAAAAACCGTTCAATCGCATTCACTCTGACCTCCCCATTGGACATGCATCCTCAGGGTCATACGAGAGAGAGGGGGGGGGGGGTTATGTGAATCAGATTTTTATTTTTTATTCCTTGTTTTTATATGGCAGCACAGTAACATGAAATTAACAAATGTAAAAATATCCAAAAATATTTAACAATAAAAACAATGCTTACATTTCTCACATTGTTGGACATATGGTGCAGCACTAAGTTATCCGCAGCTTTTGAGATAATAATGAATGACAAAACTGGTCTATTCCATTTGATATTTCAGTATTCAGTGCAGTATGCAGTTTCAAAGATATGCAAGCTTACATTGCACAATTGTTATCACACAATTGTTTTGTGAATCAAAAAGTGTTCTGCGTATATAGCTGCTTTTGAAAAAATTATTTATCTGTAGTTTTAACATTTCCAAATGCTTCTTTTTACATGTATTTTCTTAGTTCTCCTTACAGGCCTCAAATTTGAGGTATTTCAGGATGATACTGACATGGTGAAATGTAAATTCAGTAAATATGCACAAATGCAAAGACTATGAACAATTGGCATATTAAAAATATTATTAATAACAAGGATATAAGGGCAAAGTGAGACTGTGATGGAAAAGGAGCTCCTGCTTAAAGATGCGTCTCGAGAAAATGGAAATGAAATAAAACATGCCGCCTAAAATTCCATCTCTAGAAACGTAGAGGAAAATTGTATTCATCAAATTAAAAACTTAAGATAGATTCTACCCATGAATAATTTCAGAAAATAAAATTAGTGATTGAAATGGCAGTGAAATGGCAAAAACTGAAGATAAAAACCTGCAAAAAAGACATGTAGCCAAGAAAAAGTGTTTTATTAGTAATAACCAGGCAATGGCGAAATATGGTGAGAGCAAGAAAAAGTGTTTTATTAGTAATAACCAGGCAATGGAGAAATATGGTGAGCAAGCAGCATATTTCAGTGCAACAGGTTATAAGACTGCAGAAGAGCAGTCACAGTGGTGGACTGTAAATGACTAAGCACTGGACAACACATTGATTAAAAGAAAGGCTAAATTCTATGAACATTGTAATGTATGCATGTATACAGTGCAACTTGCTTATAATAACAGCGTTCTTTTCAGAAAATCTTATTCATACAAGAGATTTATTCATAGAATGGTGCTATAAATGGAAGGAACAACAACTTTGTGTACTGCACACTAAAACATGTTTTTTTTTTTGTTTGTCTTTGAGCCTGAGAATTTTTATTACACTTTCCAAAATTCAATTCCACATCCGAAGTAAAAATGTATTGTTTTGGCTGCACTCGAAGCCTGCATGTTCTGTCTCCCTCGTTTCACATGATTTCAGGCATGCAATATTTATTCTGTTTTTTTATTTTTATTTATTTATTTCTTTTGCAGAACGAACATTTCTTTTAGCTACCATGTTGATCTTGCTTATCAAAACATGTCCCACGTGGCCACATGATTCTGAATAGACTACACAAGACGATCCATAGATTTTAAATAAAAATTACTTTACTCTATTATTAGTTGATCTATTACAGTGAAAATTAAATGATTATGAATCATAATTGTAAATTCTATATGCAGATTGTACATTCTATGAATAATATTATTGTTAGAAACAAGAGTGCATTATTATTACAGGTGGAGTGTTTAAACAGCTTTGCTACGTCCAGGTTATTTCTAGGCTTAAAACAAGTGAGTTGTGCTGTGTATATACTGTATAAAAATTATACATAACTTCAGGCTGTATTTTTGCTCGCCTTCCATTTATGTATCTTGTTATGGATGTTTTCTGTACGTGTTCAAGATTTGTATTATGGTTCTTGGTTAGTATACGTATTGCCTATTGCTTTGATGAGGTTGCATACGCTGGTCTGAGAATGGTGCTCACCCGGTAATGTTGTTTATATTACTCAGATGAATGCACTTAGGATCGCTTGCATTGGAAGCTGCTCCAGATAAAATATCTGTTGTGGATAACTTCATGAATTCATGGCTTTTGATGCATGTATTTGGCTACATTTGTCCACTTTCCCAAATTCCTGCTCCTCTCTGTCTGTTCTCCTCTCTGCTTCTTTCTGTCTGTTCTCCTCCCTGCTCCTCTCTGTCTGTTCTCCTCTCTGCTTCTTTCTGTCTGTTCTCCTCTCTGCTCCTCCCTGTCTGTTTTCTTCTCTGCTCCTTTCTGTCTGTTCTCCTCCCTGCTCCTCCCTGTCTGTTCTCCTCTCTGCTCCTCCCTGTCTGTTTTCTTCTCTGCTCCTCCCTGTCTGTTTTCTTCTCTGCTCCTTTCTGTCTGTTCTCCTCCCTGCTCCTCCCTGTCTGTTCTCCTCTCTGCTCCTCCCTGTCTGTTTTCTTCTCTGCTCCTTTCTGTCTGTTCTCCTTTCTGCTCCTCCCTGTCTGTTTTCTTATCTGCTCCTTTCTGTCTGTTCTCCTTTCTGCTCCTCTCTGTCTGTTCTCCATTTTGCTTCTCCCTGTCTGTTCTCCTCTCTGCTCCTCCCTGTCTGTTTTCTTATCTGCTCCTTTCTGTCTGTTCTCCTTTCTGCTCCTCTCTGTCTGTTCTCCATTTTGCTTCTCCCTGTCTGTTCTCCTCTCTGCTCCTCCCTGTCTGTGTTATTCTCTGCTCCTTTCTGTCTGTTCTCCTTTCTGCTCCTCTCTGTCTGTTCTCCATTTTGCTTCTCCCTGTCTGTTCTCCATTTTGCTTCTCCCTGTCTGTTCTCCTCTCTGCTCCTCCCTGTCTGTTCTCCTCTCTGCTCCTCCCTGTCTGTTCTCCTCTCTGCTCCTCCCTGTCTGTGTTATTCTCTGCTCCTTTCTGTCTGTTCTCCTCTCTGCTCCTCCCTGTCTGTTCTCCTCTCTGCTCCTCCCTGTCTGTTCTCCTCTCTGCTCCTCCCTGTCTGTTCTCCTCTCTGCTCCTCCCTGTCTGTTTTCTTCTCTGCTCCTCCCTGTCTGTTCTCCTCTCTGCTCCTCCCTGTCTGTTATCCTCTCTACTCCTCCCTGCTCTTCTCTGTCTGTATAAAGCATAACATACAATAGGAGGGTGGACTAACTTTTATTTTTTTAAATTATAAATACATGAAACTATGTAAAATCTAAAACTATCACAGGGTAAATAAACGGGAGAATCTGGCAACTACCTTTCTGTAACTTGCATTTATTTATTTTTTCTTAAATTTTTCATTGCTCAAATTGCCCACAGCTTCGCCCGACAATTCAATTCTTGGGATACCCTCTCTCTCTGCTGATATCCATATGTCAGAGACGGAGACAGAGCCTTTAAGCCTGGCCCATCGCTGTGAGGACCACAGTCCACTCTGCTCACAGACCCCATCGTTGTGAAGACTGCAGTCCGCAGTGACACCAAAAACTGGCAGTACTTGCTTTTTTATTTTTATTTTAACCAGATTTACCACAGAGGGTGACTTACTGAATATTACAGAATAATTTTTTTTCAGAAAGTGAGTTGATCAAGCTTCGTGTTTCCAGTGTGTTTGACTTGTGCATGAACAGAAATTGCGTTATTTAAGTTAGATGCAACAAAACTGGATTTACTGTGAGGACCAATGTCCTTCCGTACAGTAGGACTTGCAAGAAGTTATATTTTTCCAAAAGCCATATGGCTCACACAACTGCCTGGCAAGCAATTTCTTCCCTGTGAATTATAAGGAATGCTTGTCAATGAGAAGCATTTCTGTGAGAGGCAACATCATTTAAAAACCCATTTTAAATGTAGGCTATTTTATTTATTAAAATAAAGATGGTCAATGTGATGCGTGTTGCCTTGTAAGTTATTGCCAGCTAGTATCTTTTTTTCTTCTTTCTTTCATGACATTGAACATTAATGGAAATACAGATTCCTGGCATCAATATTTAAACAGTAGAAAATGCCTACCCGATTAGGGTTGCATTATTAAACACAAGATCCTTTGGGTAAAAACCATGCAGTGTTTAATTTTCATTGACAAGAACAATGTCGTAACTAGCAACATATTCTGTGCATGCGTGGGTGTGTGTATTAGCGGCATTTAACAAATGGCGCTGGTAAGACTGTAATCCAAAGAATTGACCGTGTTTAGAAGAGTGCTGATCGGGGCATAGTAACCATGAGCAACAACATGATTCTGTTGGCTTAATGGGTAAATTAAGGGGTTCATTATTGTGGAAACATATGTCTTCATGTAATCTGTCAGTGTAAATGTATCTTAGAGGAGACTGATTGTATAATTGTGTCATTGTAAATATATCCCCAAATGTAATATAAATATGAGTGGCATCCAGTTTGATGCTTGCCAGGATTGTGGTAAAAAGGGGAGTAGACACTGCACCCTGCACACTGCACCCTGCACACTGCACCCTGCACACTGCACCCTGCAGTGCTTTCTCTGCTCAGAACATCCTGCACACTATTATCTTAGACTCTGGCTCCCCTGTGTGGAAAATAAAATCCACTCTTAAGTTTTTTCAGATTGGGTGACCCAATGCTCCTACATCATAAGGTTCTGATTAGATAGGGAGTCATAACTCCCTAACTCACTAACCTCACTGGTGTGTGTGGATAGGGTTAGGGTTAGGGAGTCATAACTCCCTAACTCACTAACCTCACTGGTGTGTGTGGATATGGTTAGGGTTAGGGAGTCATAACTCACTAACCTCACTGGTGTGTGTGGATAGGGTTAGGGTGTCATAACTCCCTTGAACATTGCATTTGCACATTGAACATTGCATTTGAACATTGAACAATGAAATTTTAACATTGCATTTGTTTTCCACCAGTATTTTAATGTGACAATTGTATTGCTTTGAAATGAGAGCTTGTATGCTATTGTGTGCTAGGACAGTATTGTCTGTAAAAGGAAGTCTATGGCAAGTAATTGTTCAATGGCGAGCCAACCTGAATTTTTTGTTTGGTTTGTCCAATTGGCAATAATATGTAAATAAGTCGATGGATAATATTCACAGTACAATCACCCTAAAAGCAGAATTTGCCAAGGCTCCACCTCTACTCTTGATTAAAGTAATCGTAAGCGTTGCTATAGCTTAGCAGGCCTGCATCTGTAATGCCTTGACTTAAAGATGGTGTGTGTACGATCTAGCAGCCTCTACAGGACAGGTGGTATTCTTTAACCGTCGCAAAACAGGAAGTCTTGTCGCACAGCCAACAGATAAGCGATAAGTAGGCAACAAAGTGTTTACATATATATTTCTGTAATAAAATACTGTCAGAGAACGTAGCAAAGATAGCCAAGGTTAGCTAATGTGTACATACTAATAATTTCACAGCCATACTATCCTGTCCCGCTCTATTAGCATTGCAACGTTATCTAGGCTAATTATTTACTAACCTATGAAACAAACTTTTGAAGTAGGAAACAAAATGTTTACATTTATATTTATGTCATCATGAAAACAATAAAACACTGCTGAATAAAGTAACAAAGATAGCTAATGCAGTTATGCTGTCCTGCATGTATTGCCATCAGTAAAGCTAAAATACATTGCCCAAAGAACATAACGTTACAGAGTCAAGCCAATGTGCACATCGCTACCTGGTTAGCTAGCTAGCTGGCATTGCTGCAGCTTGGTGAGGAGGCTTGATCACATCGGTGTGATTGTTCTAAAATGCATTATAGAATTCTAATTGATGACCTCATAAACTGTTATAAATGCAAAATGCAAATTGTTTTGGTAGTAGTGACTCAACACGGTACACTTTCTTTCACCCCATCATGATCTGATACGGCAAACGTTATCTCACACCACAGCAATGTAGCAACTAGTCTGGATCTACTAACGTTACCAAGTTACTTTCAGAGGGAGTAATGTTAGCAGCTAGTGTTAGTTTTATTCGTCTGGTAGCTAACATTCAAACAATAGTGAGAATGTGCTTGTAAAAAAATTAAAAATTAAAAAAACAATTAAAAAAATCACACATCCATCAAACTCTTGTGATCAAACTCAGATGGAACGCAAACCAGAAACGTCACTGGCACTCCAGGATCAGGGTTGCCAACCCCTGCATTACTCAAAAAATAATCATTGTTTAACTGGTAAAGTTCTGTTCACAAACTTCCTCATTTATAAAACGTTTGTACGTACGAATTTGATTGTAAATTCACTAGATTTGATCTTAAGTGAAAATTGACGCACAAATTGAGATTTATATAACTTGAAACTGACGTGAAAACGTTCTTATGCATATGCAAACTCTTGAGGAGTACCATTTCCTTGTGGCTATGCAGCTGTACTGCAGGACGAACACATTTTTTTCAGTTGTGAGAATATTTTGCCAATGCCTTCACAAATGGAAATGTAGAGGCTATTAGACACGTGCATACAAAATATTTATTTATGTGATAACCACTGGGAGACAAAATATTGTGGGCTGTTAACTAGGCTATACCAAGGGGCCATTATAAGCTATATGCGTAAGTTTGGGGGGAGAGAGGAAGTCGTTAACTAGGCTATACACGTAGGTTTGGGGGGAGAGAGGAAGCCGTTAACTAGGCTATACACTTAGGTTTGGGGGGAGAGAGGAAGCCGTTAACTAAGCTATACACGTAGGTTTGGGGGGAGAGAGGAAGACATGTCACTGCCAATATTTTTATATGAATTGGTCCCGACTAGCTAGTATGTTTGTGAGACTTGGCGTTTGACTACGCGAGACAAGGTGGTCCAGCAGTGTGTCTATATGTTTGTGAGACTTGACGTTTGACTACGCGAGACAAGGTGGTCCAGCAGTGTGTCTATATGTTTGTGAGACTTGACGTTTGACTACGCGAGACTAGGTGGTCCAGCAGTGTGTCTATATGTTTGTGAGACTTGACGTTTGACTACGCGAGACTAGGTGGTCCAGCAGTGTGTCTCCCTGAATTTGAAATAAAGCATATGCCTATGATTGCAGCTCTTGCTGTGAACATTATCATGCGTCCAAACCGTTATGAAAAATACAGCAGCCTAATAATAATAATAATTATTATTATTATCGATACGTGTATGGTTTAAAAGCTTAAAATCAATGTGCAGTTTTATCAAACATGCATAGTTGATATACAGAAGACAGGAGGCTTGTACTGATGGCTGTCAGTGACAATTCCACTGAAATAAAATAATTCTAACAAATATTAGGCTATGCAATGCTGAAACTATAAAATTCACATTTCTGTAAGCTATTAAAACCGGGAAAAAAAGATGAAAATGGCTATAGACTACATCAATTTAATTTTATATCACATGACAATGGTCACGTTGGGAGAAAAACCAGACCATAAGAATATTTGAGGATGTTCACTGGGTGGAGTTGACAAGCTCGTTCACCTGCGTACGATTCTAGGATGATTTCTGATTTATAAATATGTCATGCTTAAGAACATTTATTTGTGCATATGGACATTTATAAATTGTTCGTAGGAACATTTTAGGAAACGATCGTACCATCACATTTAGGATGAATTCCAATATGTGCTCCCTGGTTCTTGGGGCACACTGCGTATACAGGTAGATTTTTAAGGTTTTATTGAGTTGCTTATTTATGAGTTTGTGCCTCAGATCAATACCATATGTAGCAGTTTGACTAATAGGCTACTCCCCAAGTGACACTGCAAATACATTTATTGATTAAAATATTGAACATTTCAGGCTAGTCCAAAATATATCTTACAGGTTGAAACTTGAAGTCAATTTTATTATTTTTATACTACAATTGAATGTTCTTCATCACACATAGACTATATGCTGGGCATTAGGCTAAATTCCAGAATTTGTAGTGCAGCACTAGTTTATAACAGAATTGGCAAGCTAAAATGGACTGATGTCCCATTCAGGTTTTACTTTCATCCACACATGCAACGTGTTGTTGTCCAGCTGCGGGCCTAGCTCGGAAACACACATAACAATATCCATTCATGAATACGGTTATCAGCCAGAATGACCCAGCACACACTGCCTTGAGAATACGTCCACACACCAGGCGGTGGAAAGATGAATTTTCTTGGCTTTTCTGCACTATGTGCGGGGATTTTCCGAGCTACGCTGACGCGACAGCAAAATTTGAACCTTTTAAAACTCATTTCCCGATTCCCTGCATTTCTACACAACCTCACGCATGGTATTTTCTAATATAAAATGTTTTATTTATAAACATTTTGGAGAAAAATAATAATAATTTCAAAGCCCTATAGGCGAGATTTGAGATTATTTCATATAAACCATGGCTAATCAGTAGCCATATACCAAACTGTCAGAGTTACTGCATGCAACAAGTGGACTTACCAAACAGATGATTTTGATCAGCACATGTTTGATTAGCACTATTTAGAAACAAAGGGGATCTAACGTGAAGAAGGCCATGTTTATTGGAAACCACGCCAGGATGGGAACCATTTCAAATAAATTTGAAGTTAAAGTAGCAACTTGCAATTTATTTCAGGTCTTTTCTGTGCCTCTTCTTATGAACACTAGATGGCAGTGCTGCACTTTCCTGCGCAAAACAACTATTGGCTGGACCACTCACTTCTCATATAGTATATACATATATATATATATATATATATATATATATATATAGATATACAGTTCTGGAAAAAATTAAAAGACCACTGCAAAATTAGCAGTTGTCTCGTTGTTATTTTGGTTCTGTACTCTACCACTTTGAGTTTGAAAGGATACAATGACAATGAGGTTGAAGTGCAGACTGTCAGCTTTAATTTGAGGGTATTTTCATCCATATCGGATGAAATTCTAGAACCTTTTTTACACAGTCCCCCCCCCATTTTTGGGCATCAAAAATATTGGACAGTTTAACATAATGTAGAATAAAGTAATCTTATTTAATATTTGGTGGCATATCCTTTGCATGACTTCCTGGTGTCTGTGACCCAACAACATCAAAAGACTCTTGATATCTTATTTTTTGGTAGTCTTACAAGCGATACTATAACGTCTTTTCATTTGAATGGATCTTTATGGGAATTGGGGGTGGGACTAGATTTAGCTGTAAATTATGATGGAACAGTATGGATTACACGGCGGCACGGTGGTGCAGTGGTTAGCACTGTCGCCTCACAGCAAGAAGGTACCGAGTTCGAATCCCGGCCGAGGGCCTTTCTGTGTGGAGTTTGCATGTTCTCTCCGTGTCAGCGTGGGTTTCCTCCGGGTACTCCGGTTTCCTCCCACAGTCCAAAAACATGCAGGTTAGGCTAATTGGAGACTCTAAATTGCCCATAGGGACTACGGATGGAAATTAGCATCCCTGCTATAATCCGGCATGTTTACATACTGTATGTATGTTCATTAATGTGCATTGTCCCTTCCAAATAAATAAACAAATATCTCTATACATTGGGTAAATTAACTGCAATTCAACAAGACAGACGGCTGCTTCATTCTGAGAACCTACTGGAGCATTGCGTGTTGTTTACTGTGCCGAGTTCTCATCTTTAACACTAAACCTTCTTTTTTTTGTGTCATAAAAATCTTTTTTGCCTAATACATTTATTTACAAAACCAGTGGCCCATATCTCAGTGAAACAATGACAGTGAAACCCTGCTTATTTTCTGCTTATGTAAGGTGTCCCTTACGAAAAAGTACTATAAGATTCCTATAGGAATCTTATGATATTTTGGGACAATTCTTACAAATTCCTATAAGATTTCCCATAGCAATCCCTATAGTACAAGTTAGGCTACTTCAGGCCTAAATAATAGGAATACTTTAAAAAATACACGAGGCGAACTATAGGTTATATAACTTACTATACGTGACTATAGGATTCACTATAGAGTATCATAGGAATCCTATAGGAATCCTAAAGTATTTTTTCGTAAGGGTGTGCATATCCAATAAAGTTTTTACACAACTGTACTCTTAACAGCATGAAATACATCCAATTTGCTTTCGAAATTTGACAGGCTCATTCCTGTAGTTTTCGCAAATGCAATGACAGATCGCACATTACGGCTCCGCTTTCCTTTTTGTCACAAATCCTACGTCTGTAAAATGTGGAAATTAAATTGCAGTTGCAACTGTACATATTGTTTAATAATATGTCAGGATTATATCTGTTAAGATGTTGAAAATGAAATAGCAAATGGACTTTGCTTTTCCATTTCACATTTGTCTGACACTGTACGTACTTGCATACAAAAAATTCAAACGCAAATGAGAGATTTTAAATTAAATTGCAAAAACAAATATTGAATTACCATTTTGAAATATGCCACTGAAACTGGAAAAAAAAAGCCCAGGATATACTTTCACATAAATTAATGAAATATCTGGTATTTAAGAAAAACACGGTAACTGCATTGCTCAGAAATGTGTGAGTACAGTATTTCAGGTTTATCCCTAAACTAATCACATGCACACGCTGCACATTGGAGTTGTGAACTGAGAGACGCTCCCTTAGCACTCTACACCCGGTAGTTCATGGCCCGGTGCTTCATGGGATGTTGGAGGACTGAGAGGAGGAGCAAAGGCTGCAGTATCAACATCTTCAGGGAGGGTGAGACACCCTTTAATGAAATAGAAAAGGAAAATGATCAGTATATAATGCACGCAGTGCAGCCATTGGGAAGTGCAGTGCAGTCTGTACAGGGTGAATGCGGATTCCTATTTGCAGTGCTATCTGCACGGGCAAGGTGGTGCAGCAGCAGCGTCGGCCAGACGGAGCAGAGCTGTCCGTCACACTCGCCTTTATCTAGCGGGCTAGTTATCTAACGTTGGCTAGTTACTTATGCAGAGAAAGGCGCAATAGCCAGTCAGAACGCTGTGTACAAATATACAATCACTCCATATTTTTCTTCAAGGGAAACTGAAGATGGACAGATGTGTGTCATGCAGTGACTGTTTTCTTACTCGAAATGGACTATTTAAGACAGGGGCCATTCGGTGAAGACACTTCAACAGCATCACACAGAGCGGCCTGGGTGAGACTGGGCACTTGCACGGGGATTAACCGCAGGGCACAAATGATCCCACCTAATGTTATGGAAACTTATTATTTTCACTCCTAAACAAACTTTCTTTCCTGGCAAAGCATTTTTTTATTGTCACGGCAACTTCTGAAAATCCCATGGATGTAGCTATCTAACGTTAGTTTTCTTGTAACGTTGGTTAACGTTAGCTACTACACTCGCCTACTAACTAACGTTAATTTATTCGTTTTCACAATAACGCTAGAAGTTTTGTTCCAGAGTCCGCTTTCTTGTACAGCTAAAATTCGTTAAGAGGCTACATACTGTAAGATTAACTTACTGTATCCAGAAAATAATACCGACATCGCTGATCATCATCCCCATACTTGATATGGTTTGGTAACTCATCATCTTCGTCAAAGCACATGGATCAGATTGACAATAGGATTTGCATGGTAGTTTTTTTTTTTATCCTTGATTTTTTATTTGTTTACAGTTATTTTTTTGTTGTGGTAACGTTATGCAGGCCGATCATTTGCAGTAACGGGCTAGCTCAAATATCTTATGCAGAATCGTACCATCAGATGCGTAGCTTGGCAGTTTTCTAGTTAGCTAATGAGTTTTCTGGGTAACGCTGGTTCAGTTAGCCAACGTTACCTCGTTAGCCTGATGGTAGCGTTAATGTCAGCGAGTGCCAATCTTTTTTCAGTTACATTCCCTGACATTAGGCTATCTCTTGGATTTGTACTGTCGTTAACCTTGCTAACTGCATGTGATTGCGCCTAACGTCCGTTAAATGGCGACCTGTGCGGTATAACCTAGGCTAGAAACGAGCTAGTTCGTTAACAAAAGCAGGTAAATGAGATTTCCCTCTGTCTAGGATGTGTCCCTTCGCTATGGCTTGTCATGTTTGGCCTGAGTGAGGAATCTCGCTCTTAATCAGCAATGCAACCTAAACGAAATTGGCGAAATGTGATGGATTTGAGAGTAGCGACGTAGGCTACAACTAGTGCTATATAAGCTACCCGTGACAGGTGCGGCAGATGGTAAACTGTAGGGACAGTAAGTGCGCATTTACACCTCCGAAGGCTCAGATCTCATTGAATGTGTATTTAGCCGGATCGTGAACGAATCATTATTGTTGTTTGTTTCTTTCAGAATACAGTAACTACAATCAGCTGATGGAAGTATTCAAGTAAACGATGCACCTTGATGTCTGAGAAAGTACGGGCCGAAATGAAGCAACGCTTGTAACGCAGCAAACTTTGCAATTTATACAAACGACTTATTTAATACCAATAAACCATGACCACCCCGGCTCTTCTGCCTCTGTCGGGTCGGAGAATACCCACTCTCGCCCCTGGTGCCGCCTCATTCCCACATCACAGGGCCACGCTAAGGCTCTCCGAGAAGTTTATCCTCCTCCTCATCCTCAGTGCCTTCATCACACTGTGTTTCGGAGCGTTTTTCTTCCTTCCCGACAACTCCAAACATAAGCGCTTCGATCTGGGACTGGAGGACGTGTTGATACCGCACATCAACTCCAACAAGGAGGGGAAACAGCCTAGCGGCCAAATCATCCATGGACAGGGTGGACACGACGAACACCGTCACAGGTAAAGCAGCAAAACGTGTACTTAATTTCGGTTCCATCTTTTTAATTATGAATGTGTAGTGACTGTATGTTATTTGATGTGGACGAGCTGCTTTCAGTTATGGCACAGGTTTGGTGTGGGATGGAATGGGTATATAAGATCAGAGGTACATGTTGTGTCATTAAAATCGACGGAGATGTGTTATGAGGCCCATGGAAGACGGTAGATGGACTACCCAAACTGTGCTCACAGTTTTTACCATCTGCTTTTATGCTCGTATTATTTTCTCAGAGGGTTCTAGATCACTGACCATTTTTAACCTTAAATGCTGTAGATCTGACCATTTTATAACCTTCAGTGCAGATATTTAAGTGTACAGCTCCCTTAACTGGCTGGGGAAATATAAAATTGTTGATCCGGTAAAGAAATAGCATTTTGCACAGGTGCTTTTGCACCTCAAACAGTGGGAAAGGTTCCAGTAGAATGTGTAAATTAATTTAGACTGAAGTGTGTGAGAAATGGGCCGATTTTAGTACTTTTTTTAATGCTGACATTGAAGAGCGAATTTTAGCACCTCTGATGGAGAATATGGCACTTTTTCCTCAAGAGTTTTTTTCCTGATCAAGCTTTCTCCAAAGGGCCTCTCTAACACTGCCCTCTGATTGGCTGAGGGCTGGCAGCCTTTCTAACACTACCCCTTGATTGGCTGAGGGCTGGCGGCCTCATTCTAACCCTGCCCCCTGATTGGCTGACGGATGGCAGCTTTACTCTGACTCTGCCTCCTGATTGACTGAGGGATGGCGGCCTCACTCTAACCCTGCCCCCAGATTGGCTGAGGGATGGCGGATGGTTGAGTGTTCTTCTACACACTGAAGCCCTGCAGGACCAGGAGGGGTTCTGTGCCGTACAGAATGTATTGCTATGCTGGTTATATCTAAAATGGTGTACAAATCATATTGCTCTGGTGGAGATATCTAAATAAATGGATGTTAATAGCACTTCTGTATCCTCAAACCTGGACGTACAGTATGAGAGGGAGAGGAGAGAGAGAGAGAGAGCCTGGGCTCTGTTCTCCACACTGCTACACTCTGCGCAGGTGTGAACTGTTCACTTATTGGAGCTGATGTGAAGTGGCAGGTTTTATCCACCAGGAATGAACAGTAATAGAATTTGTCATGTGACATGGGGGGTTTGGGGCTTGAGTTTGGATTGGTTGTTTTTTCTGTCCACTTGTTGTTGAGAAGTGATGGTCTCCATTTTGTGCTCAGTTACAAGTGCATGTTCATCTGGCGAATGCTTTCATCCCAGTTGACTTCCATGTATAATATGGAAATACATCATGTCTGGTGCACTGCAACGCTGATAAGTCAGCCGCTACACATGCAGCTGAAATGCGATATTAATCTCTCATTACCAATCCATTGTACGACAGAAGAAGCTTAAAGGGATGGGATTAGAAAGTAAGTGTTATAATCGTTGCTGTAATTGTACACCTCCATTTCAAGGCTGCTATGAATGTGGTAGGAAACGCCGTCTACATTTACCCAAGTCCTTGAGATATGGGTTTTATTTGATCCAGCAATGTTCAGCCATTGTCCCCATTCTGCTCATCCTATATTCTTTTTTGGCTCTGTTGGCCTACCCAGCTCAGCTGTGTCCTGCTCTATTTATTCTGCGTTCATATTTCAGCTTATCTCTATGGCTTTTGGGGATTGACAGAACAGGACGGTATATCTGCCAATGTTTCATATTTTCTAGGGGAAAAAACACAAGGCTAAGTGTGTTACTCGCGGAAAGATCTCTTTTGCCATTTTACGAGCCTTTAGCTCAGCTAGCACTTTTGTAACGCTGTGACAACGTTATGACTTGGAGATGGGCACAGGCAATAGGTTTTCTGATTACCTGTATGAATGTCTATCAGCTTTTAATTCAAGCACTAAATAGCAAGTCTAAGCAGCCAGATGGTCTGCTAGCTATGTGAGATCTTAGGAGTGGTTGATGAAATCACGGTGGTATCAGAATCATGGTGGTATCAGAATCACGGTGGTATCATTAGAATCTCATAGATTTTTGGGGCAGTTTTTTGCCTGTTCTCCTCAGATTGGAATTGCCAGGACAACCTGTAGCTGAACATATTTCAAGACTGACTTAAATGGGTGTTTCTTCCAGTTTTAGACTGACTGAATGCTTAAATGGGTGTGTTTTGTCCAGTGTTAGACTGACTGAATGCTTAAATGGGTGTGTTTTGTCCAGTGTTCGACTGACTGAATGCTTAAATGGGTGTGTTTTGTCCAGTGTTCGACTGACTGAATGCTTAAATGGGTGTGTTTTGTCCAGTGTTCGACTGACTGAATGCTTAAATGGGTGTGTTTTGTCCAGTGTTCGACTGACTGAATGCTTAAATGGGTGTGTTTTGTCCAGTGTTAGACTGACTGAATGCTTAAATGGGTGTGTTTTGTCCAGTGTTCGACTGACTGAATGCTTAAATGGGTGTGTTTTGTCCAGTGTTCGACTGACTGAATGCTTAAATGGGTGTGTTTTGTCCAGTGTTCGACTGACTGAATGCTTAAATGGGTGTGTTTTGTCCAGTGTTCGACTGACTGAATGCTTAAATGGGTGTGTTTTGTCCAGTGTTAGACTGACTGAATGCTTAAATGGGCGACATTAGCGGACTACTTTGCTCTTGCTGTGGTGATTGCACGGTGCACTTTATCATCGTAACGATCGTCATATGAAGGGTATGGTACAGCAGGAGCAGAAACGGCAAACAAACCGCACGCAATGTTTACCTGAGGTCATCACGGGAATTCACAGTAAATACCCTCAGAGTTCAACAGTAATGCTCCACCCCCTTGGTCTCAGGCAAGTAAAACGGCTTGGCTCCTTCCCCCATCAGGCAAGTGATAATTTAGAGCTTAATTCACAATCTTTATTTGTTCAAAGCTCTGTAAGTGAGATTGGCAGCGCTAAGAGAGCATAGGAGCGTCGAATGTATGAGAAGGCTGCGAGGCAGACACCACATTTTTACTGAGACCACATTTTCCATTGCTTGAAATTGAAATACACCTGTAAATACACCTCTAAATATGTAAATATGTCAAATTAATGAATTGGGAGAAGGCTTCAGAGGAAGCAATATATTGAAATAAAAAAACAACGGAACATTCGTGTATTTACACATTTTATTTAGTTTCTAAACAATTTTTACGTTACGTATTTGAAATACTGTGACCACTTGTATTGCCATTGGAAACCGCTTCCTTTCATATTTTCTTGTAATTAAGGATTTATGAAATGAAAATTAAACTTTGATATTACAAATTTCTCTTCTGTGTTCTGAGGCAGACAGGAATGGGAACCATTTTCTGAATAAGTGTGGGAAAAGTAGCCTCTACTTTATGCAGCTAGATTTTAACTTAGTTAATTAGTTATAACATGCTTTCTAATTTAAAATCCAATTTCTTTGGAATATTTGCACAGAGGAATTTGTCCCCCCTAGCAAGCAAAATTGTCACTTGCAGTTACATTGTTTTGGAACGTGTTTAAAAACTGTATTTTTTTATACTTTCCAAACCATTTGGATTTCCAGCATCTCTCTCTGTTCTGTTCTCTCGGAGACGGTTGTTTGATGCTCCCCAGTGATTTGATTGTCATAATCTATTTTGCCAGCAGAGAGAGAGGCTTCCAGTGTGTCATATCGTAGTTACTATTGGATTATTACCCCTCACTGTAATGCCACAATCCACTTCACACAAAATGTTTCATTGCTTGTGTTTACCTGCATGGCAATATTCTGTGAACAATAAGGACTCGGTACACTGACACAATACCAGTGAGCATTCTGAGGCTGCCTTTAGGAACGGCTCCTGACTGCCATCACGTAGAACTGAAGAGACGCTACTGGCAGGGAATCAGCCGGCATCGTCTTTATCATGCACATCACTGTGCTTATTTTATTTATGCTTTACGATCTCACTTAATTTCCCCCCACCAAGGTGCGTGCGTGCGTGCGTGCGTGCGTGCGTGCGTGCGTGCGTGCGTGCGTGCGTGCGTGCGTGCGTGCGTGCGTGCGTGCGTGTTACAGCCTAAAGCTTTTTTTATTTTTTTTATACCTTCATCAACACTACAATTGAAATCGATCTACTGATGCATGGACTGTTATACTGTTGTTCGGTGTAATCCTTTCATACTGGAAGAAAGAAAGTATTTGTGATTCTGCCTCGAAGAACGGATGCATGTACATGTATGTGCTTTGTCCATGAAGGACCTGCTTTCCTGGAAAGGTGTGCAGTGATGGAGCCCGAGACATTATTAATGCTGTTGTGTTCAAGCTGAGAGGCTACAAAGCCATTTTAGACCTGCGCAGTAGTGAGCGGGTCGAAATTGCACAATCAACTGTATCAAACGTGAAATGGTTTGATTTTGCCGCGGTCATAATTTACTGACAGTTTAATTTGGAGTATTTTCAAAAAACCTAGTTAACTCTTAAGTGCCACAGGCGACATAAATCTTCACACTGCTATACCGGTAAAGTCTGAAAATATTAAATGAGGACCAATTTACACTGACGTTCTCTTACCGGGATTTGCCTTGTTTTCCGTGGTTCTAGATGGCAATATTTGAAGTTATATTTAGTCTATATTTTAAAATGAATCTAGAATAACTGACGAGACCACCTAAACCAACATTGGGGCGTGAGAGTAACACATCCCGGTCAATTTGTAGTCTACCAACACGTCTTCTGCGCCACGTCACTTTCTGCCTCAGGATAACCGTTTTGTTGAACAGTTTCTGTTGAAACTATTGATGCAAAGTAACTCACGTGGACAGCTCATTTTTACATACAAATGACCAGTGATTATGTTTATTCTTCATTTTTACATATAGACGTGGAAGAGCTGACTTTTATGGAAAACTATTTTAACTATTACAAATGTAAGAGTCCTGTTAACCAAACTGAAAACTGAAAGCACTGAAAATAAACTCTTTATATGACCATAAATATTGTTTGACGTTGCTCTAATACTGAACTGAACCAGCAGGTGTGCCATCTAGTGCCATCTATCCTCATTAACAAATAACTATTCAATAGGTAAAATAATGTGTTTTATTAGAAGTTTGCACATTGACAGGATCAATCTAAAAATATAGAATGTCAGTAGCCATATTGGCTAGGCACTGCTGAGGTGAGGCTTACTGTTCCAGAACTCTCTGGCATTGAATGAGTTAAAGTGATTGTTAAATTTCAGTCTTATGTAAATTTGCCCCTTTTTGTCCCCGATTAATTCTCTAACTGTGGAGCTGTGACCCATTGCAGGAACATCTTTCACCGACTGAGAGAGTGCAAAGTACAATGCGTGTCCACTGGAGCAGGTGCGGTCAACTGATGCTTATTTTCAGTCGGTAATGCGATGGCAGTCGATGCAGTTGGAGAGAAATAAGACGGTACACAGCAGAGCCGGCAGGGAGGCAGGGAGGCAGGGAGGGAGGGAGGGGGTGCATCTTGAGAAATGAGGCGCGGCACAATGTGCCGAAACCCAGCAGGAAGCAGAACCCCTAGAGCAGGTGTGTCAGTGGGAAGTTATATATGCACGCTAGGCTCTGTCCATCTGTAGGACACGGGAGACGACTGGCAAAGGCACACTAATTATAACCTCGAGATTAAAGCCAAGGGCTGTCCCCTGTCAGTGGTCTTTCGCCCACCTTTCCGCTGTAGCTGCATACCAGGGGCCATCTGGCTGGTGGTTTGCCCAGTATTGGTCTGCTTTGTGACTGAGGGCTGTGTGAGTAATCCTGCCCTTTTCTCTCATAACGCCATGACCCATGTGTGGCCTGGCGTAGGGCTGGACGATATGGCAAAAAAGTGTATCACCACGAGAATATTTTTTATATTGCTCGATATTGATAATTATCACGATATGCACTTAAAGCTCCATTTAAAGTTTGAAGAGTATTACGCTTATGACTGAACCCTGAAAAAAACCAGAAGGTTCATTAGGGTTTAAAATAGAGAATTATTTATTATTAACGGGTTGACATAAGCATTCAACAGAACCAAATTACATCCAGTAATAAAATGCCTCAACAAGGCAAAAAAATGGAAAAAGCCAGTCGTACACAGAGGGAGGTTTAATATGAAGCTCGCGTATATGAGAATCGGCTTCGCAGGGAGGGTAGAGAAGTGTAAAAGCTGACATGAATGTGCCATTAGAGCGAGGGGGTATGACCTTGTTACTCCGAGCTTGCCCTGTCTCTGGTCCTGCTGCCCATATCACTCTGTTAGTCATCTTCCCCAGTGTCTGCCTGCCTGTCTGTCTGTCTGTCATGAGCCATCCTGGGAATCTGGCCTTTTGTACCCTTTACAGCCTAATACTATTCAGGTATTAAACACTGTGAGGCCCCACCTGGATAATCTGAGTCTGTGTTCAGGTATTAAACACTGTGAGGCCTCCACCTGGATGATCTGAGTCTGTGTTCAGGTATTAAACACTGCGAGGCCCCACCTGGATGATCTGAGTCTGTGTTCAGGTATTAAACACTGCGAGGCCCCACCTGGATGATCTGAGTCTGTGTTCAGGTATTAAACACTGCGAGGCCTCCACCTGGATGATCTGAGTCTGTGTTCAGGTATTAAACACTGAGGCCTCCACCTGGATGTTCTGAGTCTGTGTTCAGGTATTAAACACTGCGAGGCCCCACCTGGATGATCTGAGTCTGTGTTCAGGTATTAAACACTGTGAGGCCTCCACCTGGATGATCTGAGTCTGTGTTCAGGTATTAAACACTGCGAGGCCTCCACCTGGATGATCTGAGTCTGTGTTCAGGTATTAAACACTGTGAGGCCTCCACCTGGATGATCTGAGTCTGTGTTCAGGTATTAAACACTGCAAGGCCCCACCTGGATGATCTGAGTCTGTGTTCAGGTATTAAACACTGAGGCCTCCACCTGGATGATCTGAGTCTGTGTTCAGGTATTAAACACTGAGGCCTCCACCTGGATGATCTGAGTCTGTGTTCAGGTATTAAACACTGTGAGGCCTCCATCTGGATCTAGGTGTTGGGTGTGTCAGTAGCTATTCTGATTGTAGCAGGGTGGGGTGTGTCAGTAGCTATTCTGATTGTAGCAGTGTCGGGTGTGTCAGTAGCTATTCTGATTGTAGCAATGTTGGGTGTGTCAGTAGCTATTCTGATTGTAGCAGGGTTGGGTGTGTCAGTAGCTATTCTGATTGTAGCAGTGTTTGTCAGTAGCTATTCTGATTGTAGCAGTGTTGGTTGTGTCAGTAGCTATTCTGATTGTAGCAGTGTTGGTTGTGATGGTTTGATATGTAGGTAGTGTTGTATGTGTCTGTAGCTCTATGGTTTGATATGTAGGGCGTGTAGGTAGTGCCCTGGACTGATTGGTGTCCCTTACAGTGTTTGGCGAGCTCTCGGGTGACAATCTCTACAAAGCCAGTTCAGCTGGGCTCGTATACTATTACACATTCACAGTCACCAAGTGGGTCAGTGGAAAATTCAGACGAGACTGCCTGTGTGTCCACTGCCTTCTGCACCGCGTCAGAGTCAGAGTACCGCACATCTTCCCTTCTGTACCTGAGAGGCTGAATCAGAATCAGAGCCCTATTTACTGCACCCTGTCTCCTGCGTACTGTGCACTGTGTCTGAATCAGAGCCCTATTTACTGTGCCCTGTCTCCTGCGTACAGTGCACTGTGTCTGAATCAGAGCCCTATCTACTGTGCCCTGTCTCCTGCATACAGTGCACTGTGTCTGAATCAGAGCCCTATACTGCGCCCTGTCCCCTGCGCACAGTGCACTGTGTCTGAATCAGAGCCCTATTTACTGTGCCCTGTCTCCTGCGCACAGTGCACTGTGTCTGAATCAGAGCCCTATACTGCGCCCTGTCTCCTGCGTACAGTGCACTGTGTCTGAATCAGAGCCCTATTTACTGCGCCTTGTCTCCTGCGTACAGTGCACTGTGTCTGAATCAGAGCCCTATACTGCGCCCTGTCTCCTGCGCACAGTGCACTGTGTCTGAATCAGAGCCCTATCTACTGCGCCCTGTCTCCTGCGTACAGTGCACTGTGTCTGAATCCGAGCCCTATCTACTGTGCCCTGTCTCCTGCATACAGTGCACTGTGTCTGAATCAGAGCCCTATTTACTGCGCCCTGTCTCCTGCGTACTGTGCACTGTGTCTGAATCAGAGCCCTATACTGCGCCCTGTCTCCTGTGTACAGTGCACTGTGTCTGAATCAGAGCCCTATCTACTGTGCCCTGTCTCCTGCATACAGTGCACTGTGTCTGAATCAGAGCCCTATACTGCGCCCTGTCTCCTGCGCACAGTGCACTGTGTCTGAATCAGAGCCCTATTTACTGTGCCCTGTCTCCTGCGCACAGTGCACTGTGTCTGAATCAGAGCCCTATACTGCGCCCTGTCTCCTGCGCACAGTGCACTGTGTCTGAATCAGAGCCCTATTTACTGTGCCCTGTCTCCTGCGCACAGTGCACTGTGTCTGAATCAGAGCCCTATACTGCGCCCTGTCTCCTGCGTACAGTGCACTGTGTCTGAATCAGAGCCCTATCTACTTTGCCCTGTCTCCTGCATACAGTGCACTGTGTCTGAATCAGAGCCCTATTTACTGTGCCTTGTCTCATGCGTACAGTGCACTGTGTCTGAATCAGAGCCCTATTTACTGCGCCTTGTCTCCTGCGTACAGTGCACTGTGTCTGAATCAGAGCCCAATACTGCGCCCTGTCTCCTGCGCACAGTGCACTGTGTCTGAATCAGAGCCCTATCTACTGCGCCCTGTCTCCTGCGTACAGTGCACTGTGTCTGAATCAGAGCCCTATCTACTGTGCCCTGTCTCCTGCATACAGTGCACTGTGTCTGAATCAGAGCCCTATCTACTGCGCCCTGTCTCCTGTGTACAGTGCACTGTGTCTGAATCAGAGCCCTATACTGCGCCCTGTCTCCTGTGTACAGTGCACTGTGTCTGAATCAGAGCCCTATACTGCGCCCTGTCTCCTGCGCACAGTGCACTGTGTCTGAATCAGAGCCCTATTTACTGTGCCCTGTCTCCTGCGCACAGTGCACTGTGTCTGAATCAGAGCCCTATACTGCGCCCTGTCTCCTGCGTACAGTGCACTGTGTCTGAATCAGAGCCCTATCTACTTTGCCCTGTCTCCTGCATACAGTGCACTGTGTCTGAATCAGAGCCCTATTTACTGTGCCTTGTCTCATGCGTACAGTGCACTGTGTCTGAATCAGAGCCCTATTTACTGCGCCTTGTCTCCTGCGTACAGTGCACTGTGTCTGAATCAGAGCCCTATACTGCGCCCTGTCTCCTGCGCACAGTGCACTGTGTCTGAATCAGAGCCCTATCTACTGCGCCCTGTCTCCTGCGTACAGTGCACTGTGTCTGAATCAGAGCCCTATCTACTGCGCCCTGTCTCCTGCGTACAGTGGACTGGCAGAAGTGTGCTGTTTAATGTGCAGTTTAGCATGCAACATGCAGTATGCAAAAAATATCCGCCGTTGTATTTTCCAACCGTACTGTGGAAGTGTCGTAAGACGTCCCACTTTTGCGTGGCTCTATCACCTGTTGTTTTTGTTGCTAATTGTATGGAAGGGTGCTGATTGGGACACTGAATGTCTGCAGTCTTTCTGACGGAGAGGAGAGGGAGAGCCTCAGTCGCACCCAAAACCTGGTAACTTTACCTGACTCCGTAATGTTATTATTTCCATAGAAGCTTTCTTACCCAGAACAATACAAACAGGAACAAACTGTTTGCCTGCAAAATGTGCTAGAGGCAGTATTATGTTGCTTCATCCATGTGAAATCTGATCACTTTTTATCAGATGTGGCCTCTTCATGGTAATACAGGCGAAGTGGGCAGTAGCCGGATCTATTGCATCTCATGGTGACCCAATACCACTGTGACAGAGGGAGGCAGAGACAGAGATAGCTTTTTACCATGTGTGGCCCTGTGCCCATTAAATAAAGAGTCTCTAAGGCTGGCACTTTTCTTTCTTAGCCCATTAGTTCAGCTGCGTTATTATTTCATTAACTGTGTGGACATTGTATGTGTTGGGTACCCCTGCCTGACAGTGTTTGTCCTGTCAAACATTTACTTTCTGCAGGGCAGTGATCCAGAGTTCAGCACTAAAGCCATTTTCTACAGCGGTAAATCAGGCCCACATTTTCGTTAAGGCTAGTCCCTCCCCTGAAACATCGCATTGGTGGAGGGGCTGCATGGCCGATACATTTAGCCAGATAATAATTACCCGGTCGTACTTGTGCGTGTGTGTGCACGTGCGCTTGTTTAGATTGGTGAACTGGACAGGTGTGTGCGACTGAGATGAGGCTTTCTCAGTAAATGGTTTTATAAACATTCATTTTGGGAAGGTGAAAGGCACTGCTTATACCTGGTTCACTGAGGCTGTTCCAGTTAAGGGTTAGATCCACTGAGCCACGCCCTGTTTCTCACACCCTGTTTCTCATGCCATGTTTTCTGGAGCAGCAACTGAAGACCAATGGGTATCACTGGAACACTCACTCCTCCCCATGTCCCCCTGGTGCTGGGTACCATTCCCATGTCCTACTGGCGCAGGGTACTATCCTGTCCTACTGGCGCAGGGTACTATCTCCATGTCCTACTGGTGCAGGGTACTATCCCCATGTCCTACTGGCGCAGGGTACTATCCCCATGTCCTACTGGCGCAGGGTACTATCCCCATGTCCGACTGGCGCAGGGTACTATCCCCATGTCTGACTGGCGCAGGGTACTATCCCCATGTTCTACTGGCGCAGGGTACTATCCCCATGTCCTACTGGCACAGGGTACTATCCCCATGTTCTACTGGCGCAGGGTACTATCTCCATGTCCTACTGGCGCAGGGTACTATCCCCATGTCCTACTGGCGCAGGGTACTATCCCCATGTCCTACTGGCGCAGGGTACTATCCCCATGTCCTACTGGCGCAGGGTACTATCTCCATGTCCTACTGGCGCAGGGTACTATCCATGTCCTACTGGCGCAGGGTACTATCCCCATGTCCTACTGGCGCAGGGTACTATCCCCATGTTCTACTGGCGCAGGGTACTATCCCCATGTCCTACTGGCGCAGGGTACTATCCCCATGTCCTACTGGTGCAGGGTACAATCCCCATGTCCCCCTGGTGCAGGGTACAATCCCCATGTCCCCCTGGTGCAGGGTACAATCCCCATGTCCCCCTGGTGCAGGGTACAATCCCCATGTCCCCCTGGTGCGGGGTACAATCCCCATGTCCCCCTGGTGCGGGGTACAATTCCCATGTCCCCCTGGTGCGGGGTACAATCCCTATGTCCCCCTGGTGCGGGGTACAATCCCCATGTCCCCCTGGTGCGGGGTACAATCCTCATGTCCTACTGGTGCAGGGTACAATCTCTATGTCCTACTGGTGCTGGGTACAATCCTCATGTTCTACTGGTGCAGGGTACCATCCCCATGTCCTCCTGGTGCAGGGTACCATCCCCTCATATTCAGGGACAGCCAGGGGTGTGCGTTGGGTCAGGTCAAGAAGGACGGGCACATGATGCTTCAGTGTTAGCAGCACATTTATTAATTTTCAAAGACATTCCCTGCATTGGAACTTTAAGAGACCAGAGACCTGCCTCATGGTCCCCCCATAGTGGGATCTGATTCACCAGCCAGACACCATTCATTCTGATAGACGGAACATTATCAGCGCCTGAGGACCAGCGCTGAGTCGGCACTATAGCAAAGGCTCTCAGCACATGGATAACCTGAAATGACAGATACTCTCTCAATTATTCATGCAAACCACTCTCTTGACTTGTACAGCACCCGGATCACGGCCATTGAGACACCAAATATGTGCAAATATTGTAATGCACACTAAGCAGGCTTATTTCACAGTCCTCCCTGAATTGGTAAAATATCAGACCTGATATTGATATAAACTAAATGCATAAACAAATGTTGGTATTTTTATTTTTTTATCACACCAATTCAACTGTGAACTTATTCAACTGATTGTTGACATAATTGTGATTATTGTTAAAATGTCACACAATGATGTGCTGTGTGCTGTCATAGACTCTTCATAATGTATATGAAGTGTTATACTACTGTTGCATCGATGCTACTTTTTAGTTTCGGTATGGGGCCTATCCAGCCCATGAGTGCTCATATCGAGGATTGGGGAATTTGTCATTTTCCCATTCAGATCCTCTGACGTTTAAACGGTTCAGCGAAGTTCAGATCCTCTGACGTTTAAACGGTTCAGCGAAGTTCAGATCCTCTGACGTTTAAACGGTTCAGCGAAGTTCAGATCCTCTGACGTTTAAACGGTTCAGCGAAGTGCAGATCCTCTGACGTTTAAACGGTTCAGCGAAGTGCAGATCCTCTGACGTTTAAACGGTTCAGCGAAGTGCAGATCCTCTGACGTTTAAACGGTTCATCGAAGTGCAGTTTCTCTCCGTGTCTCCTACATGTAAAACTCTGTCTGTGCCGTGTAGCAATGGCTCCTCAGTACAGCTGAGGAACAGCCTGGTGTGAAACAGGCTGAAATGCATTGGTTCCCTGGGTTGGTGGTATAGTTGGTATATATAAAGGCTATGTGTAATGCTATGGATGGCTCCATATACAGTCTGTGAATTTTCTCACTCAACATAATGCCAAACTCGAACGTATACAGTTCTGTGGTATTGTAACTCACTGTCAGCTGATACTTTTGGATGGTACGCGGTATCACAATCGGCTGCGTACAAACTGTACGGGCGTCTCTATTCTATATGTTGTTAGCTTGGGGGATGGCACAGTTATTTATTCATGCAGCTGGATAAACAGTGTTTCTGAGCATATGTATTATTTAGCATTCTCTGACATGCGTATACTATTCTCATCTGTTCTATGGAACTTCAGAATTGTTATGGACCTTATTCACTCAGCGGCCATCTTGTAATCGAAAGTGAGGCTGAGGTGGGAAAATGTGTATAATTCCAAGATGGCGTCTCGCGTGAATTAAGTGTATTGTACAGGTACAAAGAACAGTGTGTATACAGGTCCCAATGAATGATACCAATATGCTAATATGTTAAATATTAGCATTAGCATTATCAAAGTCAGGAAAATACAATCACTATGTATGCAAGAGAGAGGGGTAAGAGAGAGGGGTAAGCGAGAGGGGCATCTTTCCCATTGTTCAGTGAGTAAACTCTTCTTTTGTCTTTTTTATGGAGCATTATATTTATTAATGAATTATTTTTTCACATTTGGACATAAGATGCTTACCCTGGCTAATACTCGACTGAGCTGACTGGCTATGTCATCACGTTAGCCAGGTTATAAGATCCTATGGTAGAGATTAAGATCTTGGCCTATGCTTTCACCGAATGCGGATCTTATTATTTTCCCGTTTTCCTTCCAGAGTCCAGTCCTTGGTTAATAGTGAGGCAGACCAGTCTTATGTTCGAACCCCTTTTTGGCAGTATTTTTACAGTAGTTTATTCTGGGTGGTGCCATTATGTTGAATATATGAGTTCCTCCTCAGAATGTTAATGATCATGGAATATTTTGTTATTTTGTATTTGCATTGTTCCTGCTAGATTGATGTGCTTTTTAGTTGATATATTGGCTGTCGGTTAATTCTTAAGCTAGGCCTGGGACGATGGTAGATGGAATCGACTATGACAATGGTTGAACCCATCAGCGATGGCTATCTTTGTCGATGCCTGGACGATTTCTCTTTTTTAAATTCTTAATATGAAAATTTTGCCTCATTCTGTGTTTTTAATGAATTTTCTACTCTAGCATGCGTTTACAATGTAACGTGTTGTCTGCGTCTTTGAAACGTGATCGCCTATGCAGCGCAATGGCGCCATAATTTACCTGGGTTGAGAAAAATCACGCTGATAGCCTACCTTCTGTTAGACCACTGTGCAACTAACTATATCATTTAATTCAGGCCTAATTAAACAAATTATATTTTGTATTCAATAGTGCTATTGATAAGCTATTGTTCAGTGTAGAACAGAGTGTAGGCTTAGGCTACGGAGTGGTGAGCTTTAGCCATATATCCCTCAACAGCCTTTTTATTCTAACAGCACAACAAGCTTACCGGTGTCGGACTCGGGGCATGGTAACAAATATAGCCTAATATTGTACAATCTGACTGTAGACTAATGAAAGATGTTATCAGAGAAATAAACTAGATTGGATGAAAAGGTGGCCGCTCTAGTCTTTTATTGATACACGGAATGTCTTTGTCACTTAAGCGAAACATTGAAATGATTTAGGAGTTGAGGCTATAATCTCAAATTGATTCAACAGACTTATGTAGAATAGTAAATAATATAATTTCCAATGTAATATAGCCTAGCTTAACCATTTCATCAGTGAAAAAAGTCCCCTATAACGAAACAAAATCGGTGTTAGTTTATAAATAAATAGGTTTAGGCTATAAATAGTTTCTGAATATCATTAAAAATAATTAGTTTCAGGGTAAATTATTATGTATTTTTGATTACATTAGGTTAGTTAAAAAGGTCTAACCCGATTGTGCTAAGTGAGAGAAGTTACGTACAGATGGAGATAGACTGTGCGGGATGGCACGCGGGGGGATCTTGTGAATCGCTCACTACAAGACAAAAATGATAGTGAACGTGATGACTGCTAGTCTAGCTTCTTCACAAAATTAAATGAAATTAGTCAAATTAAACAAATTGCTATAAGACAGATGAGGGCACAGAAAGGCTTAGGGAAACTATAGCTCCTGAGCGCTGACCATGGTGCTGACCGTTTCGTTGGACAGCGGCCAGGTGAGATAAATAGCTTCTCCTAGCTAATATAGAATAGATCGATGTTATATTCTTTTTTATTATATTTGGACAAAATAATGAATACAATTCGCGATGGTATGCCATAATAAGTAAGCAAAAGGCCCGCTGTTCAATAGCCCCGCCCCCTCGCACCCCTCGATAGAATCGACCGTTGGAGAGGGCTCGATGGGACGATGCTGACTTGCACACGATGGCACAAGCCTATCTTAAGCCCAAGTAATTTATTTTGTGAGGTATCATTTGGCTCTTGTGAGGAAATCTACTGTGAAAGCAGCGAATGGTAATAACTGGTACACCAGCGCTGTTCTGTTCAGCGAATGGTAATGACTGGTACACCAGCGCTGTTCTGTTCAGCGAATGGTAATGACTGGTACACCAGCGCTGTTCTGTTCAGCGAATGGTAATGACTGGTACACCAGCGCTGTTCTGTTCAGCGAATGGTAATGACTGGTACACCAGCGCTGTTCTGTTCAGCGAATGGCTTTTCTCCAGAGTCTCAAACAGATGTACACATTAGGAAACGGTGCCAAAAACATGGCCGTGAGTTCTCCTCTTGAGAATCTGTTCTGAAAATGGTTTTGAGTTATGAAGGCCCAAATGAAAGAGGAGAGCAACACCGTCGAGCTTTTTAGGAAATTCCTTCCAGAACGTTCTCTCTCTGGGAGCTTCCTGTGACTGTGGAAGCTCCTTTATCACACTGTGCCTGACGACAGTTTATCTGTAGGGGACAGGGGCATTGACGGCGGAGGAAGAGAGATGGGGGGGGGGGGGTGGTGCGATGCCTTATGCCTGGACAAGGGCGCTGCTGGGGTGGAGACAGTGATCGAGGGGTTTCGCAATTGCTTATGTCTGGGCAAGGGCGCTGCTTGGGTAACTGTGATGGAAGGTTTTTTTGATTGCTCAGGTCTGTATGAGGGCACTGCGGGTTGACGGTGACGGAGAGACTGGTGCGAGTTGGGAGGGAGGGTAGTGCGATTGCTCTGACCTAGATTTGTTTCTCTGTGCAATTGAGCCTGGCAGATTGTTGACGTGCTCATAATTGCACGTTTGACGTTTATGTGACTTGCATGAAACGGACGAGACGTTACGGCTGTGGAATGGACAGATCTGGAGACACAGAGACGGAGGAGAGGGGAGGGAAAGAGAAGAGGGGGAAAGAGAGAGAAACAGGACAGAAGGAGCATTAGAAAGGGAAGAATGAGGAGAGCAGAGAGAGAGGAGGTGAGATGGATGCTTAGAGAAGCACAGGTGTAGGCCGGACTCCGTCTGAAACGATTGACACGGTAATTTCAGCAGCGTGTATCACGGCATAAACACGGCCTCTGTGGAACAACCTCCCCCACCACCCTGCTACTACATTCCACACATTGAATCTTGTTCAGAAGAATGCGTTACACATGAGTGGTGCACAGTACAGCCATTCTGCGGAACAGAAGACCCAGCGATACACACTGTTGGTTCTGTCGCTGTGTGGATGGTGGCGTCTCTGATTCCCAGCTTGGATAGCAGCCTCTGCAGGGCGGAGTGCTTCCTGAAGGCTTAAGATATGCCCGTTTCAGCTCTTCGGCAACAGGCTTTTCCTCAAGCCATTCAACAGAAGCAGAGCACTACAGAATCACTAACGTGTTTGTATTTGTGCAAGCAGGCCGATAATGCTGCAATTGGCAAGCTCATTTCTCAAGTGTCTACAGTTATAAAGCTCTTATGAATTAGCTTCTGTATCTTCTGTACGTTAAAATCTAAAGATGATAAACTGTTCATCATCAGGGACAAAGGGACACATTTTTTGTTTGGCTACATTGTATTTGGCTACAATGTGTCTTTTCTAATTATCTTTAGATTATGGCATCAGTGATAATTTTGCGAAAAATGAATTATTGTCTCCATTACCATATATTAGCATATACTCTGGGTTCGGGGGTTCAGCTGGTGAGGCAGTGTGTGCATGTTTGGGTTTTATAAGCTACATTCACCCCCTGCTTGCATGTAAATGGCTGCTAATTTCTTGTTGCACGCCTCCACCACATCCTCTATCAGGCTCTTCCAGTAAATGTGCAACTGAAGTGAAAGCTTGGAAAAGATCATCTGCCAAAGACCAAAGATAATCTAACGTCACACAGTCCACCGGCTGCGCTCCTGAGCAGCTCAGGAAACGGCTTGGGTTTTATTGCACTTGCACGCATCCATGAGAAAGGCGCTTTGCTGTTGCTGGGCTGTTTGTCAGCAGGGCTGTTTGTCTGTCCGTTGGAGTTTAATTTCCTGTCTGCCCGTCCGTTTGAGTGTATGAGTCTGAATCCCTTTTACGGACTCCACTGCTCTCTGACGGACAGATTCTCATCCTACAGATACCCTACTCCCTCATACGGACTCCACAGCTGTCTGACCGACAGATTCCCATCCTACAGATACCCTACTCCCTCATACGGACTCCACTGCTCTCTGACCGACAGATTCCCATCCTACAGATACCCTACTCCCTCATACGGACTCCACTGCTCTCTGACCGATATATTCTCATCCTACAGATACCCTACTCCCTCATACGGACTCCACTGCTCTCTGACCGACAGATTCTCATCCTACAGATACCCTACTCCCTCATACGGACTCCACTGCTCTCTGACTGACGGACAAGGCCCAAGCCTTCAGACACGGCACGTTTGCCGTTCCACGGCCCCGGTTTGATCGTCAGCGGCACTTGCGTTGCTGTGAGGCTCTGCTGTAGCCGGAGTACTGCATCAGGAGCTCAGCATAAGGCCATTACGTATTCCCATGTCCATAGCTGCTAACGACAGTGAGCTGACTGCTGTGGTACAAGCGCTATGAATGTGGGCCTTATGTCATTCATATCGGGGTTTGGCACTTCATCAATGCTCCATGAAGGATGCCATATTCTCCATATGCTACTAAGAGCCAGTTGGTGTTACAGACTGTGGGTATTATAAAGTCCACCAATCACAGCAGGGCTCATAAGGGGTGACAACCAGAGGATAAAGCCGTGTCTAAATCAGCACTCTTCCACACTGTTGAGTAGCCTTGGTGAGTAGATAGGGGCGAGAAAGTTGTAAAGTACGTGGACATTTTTCAAATTGCAGTCTACTTCAAACACCCGGATGACACACTTACTTCCGGGGTTTCGCTGAGTACATTCGGGAGCACACTTCAAGAAGTATACAAACATTTTGGTCAC